>OW203745.1:11187372-11489872 GCA_934045075.1 Yponomeuta sedellus
TTATTATGTAGTAATAGCTGGTGCCCGCGACTTCGTCAGCGTAGGATTAGTATTTCGAGTAGCTTATATTAGCGTGGCGTATAAAGGGTTTTGGCAGCGCACGTCAGAATAGCTTGCAGATGTTAGATTTTTTCTACTTAATGGACACTTATTATCGCCATAATATTTTAGATAATTCACACAATATCCTCATAAATTGTAGCCTATGTGCTACTCTGATGTATAAAATACATTATATTGTAATGTTTCATTAAAATCCATTCAGTAGTTTTTACGTCAAAGAGTAACAAACATCCATACTTACAAACTTTCGCGTTTATAATATTAGTAGGAAGTATAGGAAACTTCCCATTTCAGGGGCTTAGGCCTACTCTCAGAGAGAGAGAGAAAGAGTATTAATTAATTACCACGCGTGCCCATCGCTGATTGGCAATCTCAGCCGCTGAGATAATTATGTGAAGACCTCAGACACTCCGGTTTCCTTACAATATTTTCCTATCACGGTTCGTCGTCAGGCTATACTAGTTCACTGTTGGACATAGCCCTCCCCTAAAGAGCACCACGTTGTGCTATCATAGGGGGTAATGCCCATAATCCCCACGCTGGGCATACGGGTTGGGTACCGCAGTTCAGTGGAATTGTACTGCAGGGGGCGCTGCTGCCCAACCCCCGATTTGTGTCCCTTAGTCGCCTTTTACGACACCAGCGGGAAGAATTCGGTTGGTGCTATTCTCTAGGCCGACACCACACAGCAGTGTGGTGTCGGCGATAGCAATATACCAACTGCTATCACGGTTAGCGCGTGGTATATTGCTATCTTCGTTATTCAACCCTTGTATGTCCCCACTTCTGGGGCACGGGTCTCTTTCTGCATCGCAGGAAGGGTAGGCCATACTCCACCACAGGGGCCAAGACTGGGTTGGTGGAGGATTGTAAGACAGTGGCGGGCCTTACTGCCAGAAGTTATCAAGCCGCCCATAAGGCCTCTGACATGGCTTAACGACTGCCATTACAAGACAGCCGGCACAAACGGCTTAACGTGCCTTGCAAATCACGGAAGCGCTCGTAAAAATGCTAATAGCGGTAGTCACGGGAAGGTTACCCATCCTGCACCTGACCGCGCCTGTTGTTGCTTAACTCAAGTTCGAATCACTTGAGTTAAGCAACAATTTGTATACTAGTAGGTATTACATTTAATTTACTTACGTAATTTAAAAGCAAAGTCGTTGGACCAGTAGAAATTAAATTAGGTTCGCTGCTCGTATTTGTAATTACATAAAAAATACGTTTTCAAGTTTTATCTGTTGTTTTTATGAACAATATTATTTTCTACAGATAATTTTGTAAATAGGCTGTCAAAAATTCTATGTTACTCAAAATGTAAACTAAGAGCCTATAAAGTTCAAATATTTGAATTACTAAATATAGCACTAAACCTATTTCCTAAGTTCTAAACCAATAATTTACTTTAACTACCGACAATACAAATAGTCTAGGAAATGAAATAAAGGTCTAAACACACAAGTTAACTTAGACACGTAATACAGAGAATAGTGTAAAGAGGTTCGAAATTTCACTGATGCCGTGAGTCGCCCATTGACTCAATTGGTAGAGCGCTGGCACGGATAGCCAGAGGTTGCGGGTTCGAATCCCGGCATGGGTGAATTTTTTAGCCTCTAAATAGGTTTTTAAATTAGATAGACACGCCAGTGAAACGAAGAAAATGTTCTGTAAAATGGTAAAAAAGGTACGTTCAAATGATATAACTATTATACTATTAGTTATAATAATAAGTAGAAATCTTTTTTTTATAATAGCATATAATTTACAAATAGTATTAGTGTAAACAAAAACCTATCAATGTAAACACTTGAAAACTAAAAATTGGCACCAAAACGGCCTTCACTCAACTTTATGGCGTGGTTGCTATAGCAACCACGACGCTCTTTTGACGCGAATTCGATAAAACAAATAACAGAACAGTATAAAAACAAAACTCAGACATGTACTAAAAACACATGACAATCAGATTAGTTTTACAAATATTCAAATTTCGAATTCCAAATTTGCCCGATTGGTTGGTGAGCAAGTATTGTTACCCGACTGTGGCGAGGCGGGTAATATGTTTGGCTCGTATGTATATCGTATGTTTGTATGTCCGATTCTATGTTGTCTCATAACTCCTCAACCAATGGTCTGATTTAAGACAAATATTTCATAATAATATGGCAATGTTTGTGAGTGTGTATATTTATTACTTCTTTACGTCTAAACGACCGGAGTGGTTTTAATAAAAGTTGGTATTGAGTTAGCTGAAACCCTGGATTAACACATAGGCTACGTTTTACTGCGGGAAAAATATCTTAATCCCATGAGAAAATCGATAAGGCGCGGGTAACACCGCGGGGCACAGCTAGTTGGATATATTCGAATAATCAAAATTGGGCGATCATTACAGGCCCTATTCACAATTTACACAACCTGTGTTTATACCCTTTAAGATCGATGTACCTTATGCGTAAAAGGACTAAGTCGATATCAACCCTTGTATGTCCCCACTGCTGGGGTACGGGTCTCTTTCTGCATCGCAGGAAGGTTAGGCCATACTCCACCAAGGACAAACTGAGAAAAGATGGTCAGAGTGGAGTTTTTTTCCGCTGCCTTTTTCTCCACTACAATACGGGCCTAAGGCAGCGGCTTACATTTCAAATTGTACATTGACATTCAGCAAACAGAATGTAAATTCTTTACGTTGAAATAAATTGATTTGAATTTGGACTAATTCGCATTTTGCCTAAATGTCATATTTTTTCGCTTTATGCCTAGAACTGTGTCAGTCTTCCTCCGCAGTGTGTATTGGCCTTAAGCCACAAAAGTCAGTCTATTGGCCCATATGAAACCGCTCATGGAAAGATTTAGGTTTCCGAACTCATGAAATAAGTGTATTCGCTTACAGCAAAAATAACTGTACACGAATAGATAATTTCACCAAATCAGACCAAAATCTTGTGAAATACGATTTATGACTTTGTTGAACAACAGCAATATATGTTGTATGTATTTCTTAATATAAAAGAATGTTATAAATAAGGCCCCACAAAACCAATTACTTGGTTTCACTGTGGGAGCAGTCTCGTTTACAATAGTTTTACCAGATATTTTTACTTTTACCAGATATTTTTTTTTACATAACCTTTTTTGTACATCTGAGAAAGAGTGTGTGTGTGTGAGTCTATGTGTGGAGCGGTGGGGGGAGAAAATGTCGAGCACTCAGGTTTCGTCACGATGTTTTTCTTCCTCGAGCGAGCGAGCTAGCGAGAGCGCTAGCTGTGAAGGAAAACATCGTGAGGAAACCGGAGTGTTTGTAACATTTTATTGCACAATTCGTTTCAGCAACTTAAATCAAATACTGTATGAGGTGTCCCAAATACCTCAGCGCTTGGAATTGCTAATCCGGGCGAGGACACGTGATAAATAATCCCGTACTCTCTCTCTAAGAGAAGGCCTGCGCTCTGCAGTGGGTTTATAGACAACACAAAAAATCCTTCAAAGGTCATCATTATCAGGCTATATTAGTCCACTGCTGGACATAACCCTCCCCCAATGTCAACCTCAGCAATAAATAATATATTCATCCTAACTTTTTCTATTTATTGTTCACACATTTTACATACAAACATATCCTCACGCCTGTATCCCAGAGGGGTAGACAGAGTCCAGGGACTGCCACTTGCCACGATCACGACAGATCACCTTCGCTTCATCAACGTTTATACGTCGTTGCATGCACGCACGCCGGTTCCGGATACGTTTTGTCTTCCCCTTTGCTAATACATCCCTTATTTGGTCGATGTATGTCCGCCTGGGATGTTTCTTGCCAACTCTCCAACTCATATTAGCAATATATATTTGTTTGGTCAATCTTTCTTACTTCATCCTCTCTGCATGTCCAAACCAACGCAACAGTCCTTTCTCAATCCTAGTCACTACATCCTCATTCGGTCCACAACGTTCTCTAATCAGACTATCGCTATTTTCGCTATTCTACAAAATGTAAGAAATCCGTTTTACAACGATTGCCAAGGGGCATTATAATAATCGCTTTCCGAGCCATAGTGACTTGTTTACGAACCGAGTTTATCTTGGCATAATCTCTAACAGCCAATTCAACTTGGGCGTACTCTTGCGAGCACTACCGGCCGTCAAAACACCGTAATCACTAGCAAAGAAATCATAAACTAATAACGACTTAAGGTTGGCGTGACACCTGACATGCTGTCTCGCTCGCACATTCAAAAATGTTAATGCAGTCTATTATTTGCGGCTGCCCCGCTATTGCAGCTCATCGGGCATGTTCGCTGACGCGCGAACTTTTACTCGATATGCGCAAGCGCGGCGCGTCACTCGTGCGCAGGGTGCGGGCCAATCGCAACACCATCCTGGCTATGCTCGCCGATAAGGTAGATTGTGCCTACATAAACCATTGTTGCCGTCTTCAAGTAGCGAGCAATGACAGTGCCCTATAGTTATAGTAAAAATAACAATGTGTACTAACACTAGAATAGATTACTAACATATTTAACATAACATACATAGCAAAACTAGGTACATAACTAAATATATTTATTATTATTTTACTTTTGAATTATCTATATTTAATATTTATGTAGTTATACAAATATATATTCTAATATTATAATGGATTTATATTATATATATTTATACAATATAATTATGTGTATTCATATATATACGTATATATTTATGTATATTTAACATTCAAATTAATGCCATTATAGTAGTGTGTTTTTCTAGATTAGATATTCACAAAAACGTTTATTTTGTAAGGTAACCGTGTTGCGTAATTAGCTTGCCGCGAAAAATGTATTCTGTGAACACTAATAAAGTCCCCAAGATACAGGCCTCGCCTAGTTTGGGGATTGCCGTTAAACTGTGTATTGTGCACCTACCCACCTCTTTTGTTAAACAAAATATTATTATGTAACAAAAAATATGCTGTAACTGTGTTATTTCAATAAATCTTATTTTACTTTTTTACTTTTACTTTATTTAGATGAATTTTGATATTTGAAATAAATGAATTGAATTGAATTTTGAATTGAATTATACTAACACTAGAATAGATTAGTACTAACACATTTAGATGAATTTTGATACTTGAAATAAATGAATTGAATTAAATTTTGAATTGAATTATGTGCATGTGCATGCATGTACCAATGACTTTACCAATGAAGTTATTTGTGAGTACATTTGTGAAGCTATAATAATAATAATATTAGTATCTTTTTTTTTAATCATCATTACCACATAAAACCTTCTCCGGGACTTGCTTGGCCTCCCACAAGCATTGTGGTTTGTGGGGTGTGGTCTAATCACCCTGGCTGACCAGCCTTCACTGGGTGATTTGACTGGGTGATTTGTGAAGCCATAGTAGAAAGCTACTACCAGTTGCTAGCGATGATTTTCGATCACTAGCAACGATGTTTTCATAGTGAAGGAAAACATCGTGAGGAAGCCTGAGTGTCTGAGGTGTTTGAATAAATCTGCGTTGGGCCCCTCTTACTAAGACAGGGCCTGTGAACTGCAGTGTGATTTTTTAAACTTAAAAAAAATTGTAAATTGATAGTTAATGAAAAATCGGTGGATCATGCCTAGCTACGAATCATACTGCTACGAATCTGACGACCTCGGTGGCGCACCGTTCTGGGACGCTGTCTGTAAAACCGAAGGTCTCGAGTTCGATCCCTGACAGGGTCAAACTAGGAAACGAACTTTTCTAGTTTGTCTCGGGTCTTGGATGTTATCTATGTATTTATTGTATTAAATCTGTCGTCGAGTTAGCACCTGTAGCACAAGTCATTTAGTTGTACTTTGTATAGGGCTAACAAGATTTGTGTAATATGTCGATGAATATTTGTTTATTTAATAATGTCTGGCCGCATTAATATGTTTCTTACTTTAATAAGAAAATTTACTATTGTTTTAGATTTTGAATGTGTTTTGAAGTGAAACTTTCGCACTACTAATTATTAAGCAATATCAAGGCAGCTTTTTACTTTGTACATTGAACATTCAGCATAATATATAAGTAGAACTTTCAATTCAGAACGTAAATTCTTTACGTAAATGTAATTTTTAATTTCTGATTTCAGAGGAAACCCTAGCTTCTGTGTCCAACCTACTCGGCCCCAAAGCGGTAGTTACGAAATTAAAATCTGAATTTACTTGAAAATTGCCTTATTATATTGCTGAAGCCGCTTATTGTTACAACTCACGACACGGTATGATGTATGGCACCGTAAAGGTTACCTTACACTGAGATTGGAAAATAAAATTTACATGGAGAAAAGTCCACGAGCAACGGGCTAAGGCTCGGGCCGCACAGGCGGTAGGTGGAACGAAGACCAGCTAGCCAATTCATTCACTTCATTAGCAAATAAATTCGTATACGACTCCTAAGGCTTATGACTTGAATTCTATATATAAAAAGACAAGCGACAGCCAAAATCTATATTCTGAACGCCATGCTGGATCGAATTGGAATGAGAAAATAAATGTCTAATGACTCTGTCGAGTTCTCTAATTTGATTTTTATGCGACAAATGTCTATTTTGCGAGAATAACCCTTCGAAAATTTTGCGTCTACGCTTTCAATTCACATGGGCGAGAATCGGCTCTAAGAGAAAGTGGGAGAGAGTCGGCACGAAAATGTCACTAAAGGGGGACAGTGATACAGAATTGGTATGTGCTAGAATGTCACTAGTAGATAAGTTAATTCTAATTTATTATTATTATCTAATTTATCACTAGTAGATAAGTTAATTCTAATTTATTATTATTATCTAATTTATCACTAGTAGATAAGTTAATTCTAATTTATTATTATTATCTAATTTATCACTAGTAGGTAAGTTAATTCTAATTTATTATTATTATCTAATTTATCACTAGTAGGTAAGTTAATTCTAATTTATTATTATTATCTAATTTATCACTAGTAGGTAAGTTAATTCTAATTTATTATTATTATCTAATTTATCACTAGTAGGTAAGTTAATTCTAATTTATTATTATTATCTAATTTATCACTAGTAGATAAGTTAATTCTAATTTATTATTATTATCTAATTTATCACTAGTAGATAAGTTAATTCTAATTAATTATTATTATCTAATTTATCACTAGTAGATAAGTTAATTCTAATTTATTATTATTATCTAATTTATCACTAGTAGGTAAGTTAATTCTAATTTATTATTATTATCTAATTTATCACTAGTAGGTTAGTTAATTCTATTGACTGACAGTCGTCCGCTCAATGTACGAGTATCTCTACGAAAGTTTGTACGCACATGTTTTATGTTTTAATTTAATTTCACCTTCTCCTAAGATACAGGTTTTTCGCCTAGTTTAAGAGACAGGATGCAACGACAAGAATATTGTACAATAGATTCAGCACCAAACGATTTAACGAAAGAATTTATTATTATTATATTATATAATTTTCCGGGTCAAGAAGCTTTGGGTGCTAACTAGCGCCAATAGATTAAAAACCATAACTTAAAAACCTATTTAGAGGCTAAAAATTTCACCCATGCCGGGATTCGAACCCGCAACCTCTGGCTATCCGTGCCAGCGCTTTACCAATTGAGCTCAATTGGTAGAGCGCTGGTACGGATAGCCAGAGGTTGCGGGTTCGAATCCCGGCATGGGTGAAATTTTTAGCCTCTAAATAGGTTTTTAAATTTGTTCCTTAGCACGGGTTAGTTCATTAAAAATAAAAATAGTGTAATCATGTGGGTACAGTGATATCGTTCCGATGTTAAACCTAACTGCAAAGTAGGTGGTCGGGCTGTAAGTAATGCAATTTGCTTAAGTCAGATGTCGCTGCCTGTACGTAATACAGAGAATATTGTAAAGAGGTTCGAAATTTCACTGATGCCGTGAGTCGCCCATTGGCTCAATTGGTAGAGCGCTGGTACGGATAGCCAGAGGTTGCGGGTTCGTCATAAAATCTTTACCACTACGACAACTATTTTTAGAACCCACACTCTATAATTTAGGATAAACAACCTAGGACATTAATCAGTTAAAGTCATAGTATGATGATACTACGTTCTAGGCTGTTAGTTCTAAAAGTAGTTATCACAGATATTAAAATATTAGACGGTTAATTTTTAAAAAATAAGTTATATTACGAGTATAAAACAAATTATATTTTTTATTCCGTTTGTGGCTAGTTAGCACCCCAAAGCGTTTTAATTACTATTATTATACTTTATTGCACGCGAAAAATACAAAAAAAAAATACAATTTAGGAAAATACATTTACAAAGGCGAGCTTATCTCTGTGAGAGATTTCTTCCAGCAAACCTTGGGGAGTCGGAGTGGAGATGTGAAACGGGTTTTATTTCATTGGTGGCTCCGTATCCGTTGGACTTAAGGCGCTTTGGGGTGCTAACTACACCCCAAAACGCCTTAAGTCCAACGGATTGTTTTCCGCAGTATGAAAGCACCCGATACATTGCACAAGAATCCAGCCGAGGTGTATTTACTCGTATATTGGATTTCTTCGGAAGCAATTTTCCCTTTCCTATTATGTAATTCGTAGTATCAGATACTGAACACGGTCATAATAATTGGAAATGCATGAATGTTACTCGCACTGACTCGTCACGATCAAATTGGTATGAAAAATTAAAACAAAATGTGATTGAGCAAATATGGACGGAAAGGCCTTCTAAGCACGCTCCAGGCGGACTATGCATTTAATTTTGCCATTGCAAATGCTTCGTTTTGATAGGTAAATAGATAGATAAAACATTTATTCAGAGGCACAACACTCAAACATGACATAATCATTCTACAACCATGAAAAAAACAGGTATGTAAATAATACAGAGAGTATTGTGAAGAGGTTTGAAATTTCACTGATGCCGGTGAGTCGCCCATTAGCTCAGCTGGGAGAGCGCTGGCACGGATAGCCAGAGATCGCGGGTTCGAATCCCGGCATGGGTGGAGTTTTTAGCCTCTAAATAGGTTTTTAAAATATTTATCACTTGTCGATCAACTTATATGTATCTATAATCTGTATTATTTGGTTACGACCAAAGTTACTAAAACAGCCCTTCTGGGTCACTAGTTTTACCAAGGAGTACACCTGGTAGTACTAATCACCCGATTGTGTATCACTAGTACGTACTACTGGTAGGAAAAATGCATCGAATTACATAAATATCAACCCTGTAGGTCAAGTGAAATGAAATGAAAAAGTTTTATTTAAAGTAGCGCAGATACTGCGGCTTAATGAACGTTACAAGTCAAACTAGGTGTCCATGTCAAAATGTAGATCATTTTGGAGAAAAAATTGAGAAACTCCAAAATTTTACAGTTAGACCACTGGAATCGCTCAGGATCACATGCACATAATTAGGCATGGTAATCAAGCTTATACTCTCTCTCTCTGAGAGAAGACCTGTGCCCTTCAGTGGCACTTTTAGAGGCTACATAAAATCTTTGTAACCGAAATTGAATTATATTCTTTTTAATGCACTAACCCGTGCTAAGGACAATTTGAAAAATCTATTTAGAAGCTAAAAATTCCACCCACCCACTCAAGCCTAACCGTGCCAGAGGTCGCGGTTTCGAGACGCAACATGGGTGGAATTTTTAGCCCCTAAATAGGTTTTTAAAACCGAAATTGAAAACGACACTAGACAGACGAAGTTTAGTTAGTCAAGTTCCATATTTGCTTTGCGCAATTTTAGCGAGGAATAGTACCTGCAACGTTTATAACGGCGCGATTATGATTCCGAGAAGCTCGAGATGGTTGCAGGCAACGGTTTAAGTACAATTATTCGACACCAAAATAGTCCTAATTCTGTTCAACTAGCATCACATGCATAATCCTAGTCGAACAGATGCGCAGCAATGCACCGCTAGCATTCGCGAATTACAAAGTTAACCGGCACTCGTAATTGCGGGAAAATCACCCCCATTAAGCGGGAATTAAGAGCGAACCTCGCTGAATGGAACGAATTTGTAAACAAAGAGAGTCGGAGCCTGCCAAATTGTTTCCAGAATCTCTTAATGGACACTCCCCTTTCTTACTCGGGGCAAATGAAGTGGAAAATTCTACATTTCCATTTTGGCGGCGCGCGCGATGGGAAGGAAGCGAAATTGATGTTTTATTTTACATTTTAACGTCAAACAATCGAATGGTTTAGGGCGGAACGCTTTTACGGCTACGTGTTAGATTGCGAGTGAAAAGTGACGATCGATTGGTTTTTATTGGATGAAGTTAATGATGAAATGTCTTGTTCAAGCCCGGTGATAGAAGGTTACTGTCTCTCTGCCTAAACGTTACTATACTAAACATTCTTTTTCATTAATAATTCTGAAAAAAAAGTTAAATAATAATTAATTTTTTTGTAAAAATTTCACTCGCGAAAGGAAAACATTGTGGGGAAACCTGAGGAATGGTTTGTTGCCAACCTGAAATCGGGAGGAAGCTCTATTGTGAGCAAAGGTATCCGGGCTTATGATTATTATAATGAAGCTTATATAATTATAACTGTAATTTTAATTATAATTTTAACTATACAAAACATTCTTCTTCATAATTTTTTTTGTAACAATTTTACTCGCGGAAGGAAAATATTGTGAGGAATTTGAGTGTATGATGTATTGACAACCTGAAAGTTCCATTGTGAGCAATGGTATCCGGGCCTATGGTTAATATAATGAAGCTCATATAATTATAACGTAACTTGATACAATGTTTACAATATTATTTTATTTTCTAAGCAAAAAAATAGTTATTAGGCATGGGTGGAATTTTTAGCCTCTAAATAGGTTTTTATAATAGTTATTAGTACACGGAAGAAGTGTAAAACTACATACTTTTTTGGATAAATGTGATGATTCGGCGTCACCAACTGTCTGAAGCGATGAAGCGCTCGTGGCCTAGGCGAACCGAGTGATTGGAATCAATTACTCGGTTAAGCAACAACAGGCGCGGTCAGGTATGGGATGGGTGAGCGTCCCATGACTACCGCTAGTGGCATTTTTCCGAGCGCTTCCGTGTTTCGCAAGGCACGTTAAGCCGTTGGTGCCGGCTGTCATATAATGGTAGTCGTTAAGCCATGTCAGAGGCCTTATGGGCGGCTAGATAACTTCTGACAGTAAGGCCCGCCACTGTCTTACAATCCTCCACCAACCCGGACTTGGCCCGCGTGGTGGAGTATGGCCTAACCTTCCTGCGATGCAGGAAGAGACCCGTGCCCCAGCAGTGGGGACATACAAGGGTTGATAGCGATAACGTAACTGGCTGAAGTCAAATGCATGTTGAACTCTTTGTTGACTCCATGTACGATAATGTTGTACATTTAAGATCACTTTTATGTAGTAAAGTGTGCTTAAAATATAGAAACAGTCAGAGCGTTTCGAGTAACTATGTGTTGTTATGGCAGGTACGATAAATAAATAAAGCCAATTCATAGTCACCTATTGTCTCGAAGCAACTACATCCGATTCAGCGTCACCGTTTGTCTAAAGTCGAGTATGTTTAATTTAGCATCATCGACTGTCTGAAGTCAAGTGTGTCTAATTTAGCTTCATCGACTGTCTAAAGTCAAGTATATCCGATTCAGCGTCACCGACTGTCTGAAATCGAGTGTATCAAATATAGCGACGTCGACGGTCTAAGATCAAATTTATCCGATTCAGCATCACCGACTGTCTCAAAATCGAGTGTCTAATTTAGCGTTATCGAATGTCTAAAGTCAAGTATATGTGATTCAGCGTCACCAACTGTCTGAAGTTAAGTGTGTCTAATTTAGCGTCATCCACTGTCTAAAGTCAAGTATATCCGATTCAGCGTCACCGACTGTCTGAAATCGAGTGTATCAAATATAGCGTCGTCGACGGTCTAAGATCAAATTTATCCAATTCAGCATCACCGACTGTCTAGTCTGAATCGGATAAATTTGATCTGATTTCAGACGAAATCGAGTGTGTCTAATTTAGCGTTATCGAATGTCTAAATTCAAGTATATAATTATGATTCAGCGTCACCAACTGTCTGAAGTTAAGTGTGTCTAATTTAGCGTCATCGACTGTCTAAAGTCAAATATATCCGATTCAGCATCACCGACTGTCTGAAATCGAGTGTGTCTAATTTAGTGTCATCGACTGTCTAAAGTCAAGTATATTCAATTCAGCATCACCGACTGTCTGAAGTCAAGTGTGTCTAATTTAGCGTCATCGACTGTCTAAAGATATCTGATTCAGCGTCACCGAGTGTCTAAAGTTTAGTGTGATCTAATTTAGCGTCATCGTCCAGTTTATCCGATTCAGTATCACCGATTTTCTGAAGTCAAGTGAGTCTATTTTAGCGTCATCAACTATCTAAAGTCGAGTATATTAGATACAGCGTCACCATATGTCACCGATGTAACCCACTACCTAACGTGTTATCCGATTCACCAACCCAACCATGACGGTAAAGTTTTAATTACTGTTCACAAAAAGCGACTAAAGAAGTGTTTACTTAAAAAATCCGTCTCTCAAGACTACGTCTCTTAAGCATACTTATGCAAAGAAAAAAATACATTTATCTTAAGAAATGAACACGTCTCAAGAAAAAACAAATAATCAATAGTTAGAAATAAGAAAAAAAAGGAGCTCACTGAAATACTTAAAGAACAGACAAAATCCGAACATACATCCTGGGATATGACTCGAGCATCTGACTCAGCATTATGCGATAGCAGTCTTTGAAAACTAACCATTTGTACTGAGCTAGTAATCCACAATCTTCGATGCATTAACATAGAACACGGTACAACATTAGATAAGTCAATGCATTCGAAACTCATTACAAGCCTAGTGCAGCATAGCGTGTGAGGTACAGTCAGCACAATATTATTTGTTGTCTATCTATATAATTATTAGTCTTTGGTGTGTCGTTTGCCAATTTGAGTTTACTAACAAAATGGTCATTTCGTTTCTCTATAGTAACAACAAAAGGATATCCAATCCTTTTGTTTTTGCTATAGAGAAATCAAAATCAAACAATCAAACATAAAAGGAAAGCCACGATCTTAGTCCTCTAGAAAGTAGTTTAAAAAAACATTAAAAAAAAATACTTTTAAAGGGATATTTTACTCAGAAATCTAAATAGTAAATAATATAATGATTTATAAATAAATAAATAAATAATATTCATGGTCATATTACACAGATCTCGCTAGCCTTATAATAAGTACAACTAAATGAATTGTGTTACAGGTGCTAACTCAACGATAGATTTAATACAATACATAGATAACATTCAAGACTCGTAAAAGCAGAAAAGTTCGTTTCCTAGTTTGTCCCGGCCGGGGATCGAACCCGAGACCTTCGGTTTAACAGTCAGCGTGTCAAACCGCCGCGCCACCGAGGCCGTCAATGTTATCTATAATATCTATATTGGTTTAAAGGTTTTTGAGTAGATTTGTATGCCTACAGAACCATAACACTAATACGATGAACACTGAAACTGTCGTCGTCCACGATACAGGCTGTGCCTAAAACATTTTTACTTTATGAAGTTATATTTTAGCTATCCTACCTGTATCCTAAATCTAAGTCTTAAATAGAGATGTAAAGGGGTATTATTACTTTCGTAAAATTCGGTAATTTACCATATTTTACGTAAAATATTATATCTTACGGTAAATTACGGTACAATTGGGTAAAATACGATTTAACTCTTACTAAGAATATTATTGCGACCGCGCGGCTGCAATTTATGAAAGTTCCGAGCCCTTGCAACAGATGGAGCCAGTCACTCACTGCGACCGATCATCACTATTTTTTTTTCTCTTCTTCATGGCTTGTGTGGTTTGCACATTAGCCAGTGTCAAGTGAGATTTCTTGCGAAACTTTAATTATCATCAATAAATGGTAGGTAATAATGAGTGATGATAGATGTCGAATGTATGTGATATTGCCGATAAACTGCATTAGCAGTTTGGCAAACTAATGATATTGTAATCTTGCATTGTTTGCAGTGAATGAATGTATAAATAAATAAATAAATAATTTAGTTCAATAAAGATGTGCGACTTTATTTAGACTTCACACGGACTTCTTGAGAGAATATGAAAAGTGATGTAGCACTGTTTTGTTCTATTTACTATATGGTGGTTAATAATCCACCATTATTACATATTTGCTAAAACACTTATTTACGAAAAAAAACAAAACGGCAGACATGACATTTCGCTTTCACGCTCGTCTCACTCCCCGCCATACTTTTCAGCATACATACGTACATAGCCGGTAATTTTACCGTAATATATATAAATTACCATAAAATATCCGTATTTTACCAGCTTTTTTGGTAAAATTACGTAATTTTGCAACCCTAGTCTTAAATTCTGTAAGCCTTGCAAATAATTATGAATTTTCAACCTAAAGTTTAACATTTTCTACAATAAAAATAAAACATGGAATTAGGCAGGCCACGTTTGTGCCATATAATATGGGTCCAGACCGCGGGGCATAAGATTCCACTTTCGGGTTCCACGCGACGGATACTACAAATGGCTGACCAAAGCGACGATGATGGGACGACCTTGTCATTAGCCACGAGCCTGGGTGGCTGAGAATGGCCAGTGACCGGCAAGAGTAGAAATCTAAAGGGGAGGCCTTAGCCCAGCAGTGGGACACTAGGGTAGTAGGTAATATGAAATATAACACAATTTTACATATAAGGTTTTACAGTTAGCATGTGAAACCGCGGCGTCACCGAGGATGTCTTGGCTTAGTAAGTACGTCGTTCGGGGAGGCTCCTTTTTCGCACCCCAAATAAACGAATTGAATTCAATAATTAAACATTTTTTGGTTAACTTTTTTTATGTAACCTTATAGTATTTTCTAAGGTTAACACGAGCACTAGACATAATTAAAACTGTTTTTATATTGATTTATGCTGGTTTATTACATTTTTACAATTTTCCGACGTTTCGGCACTTTTTCGGGTGCCGTGGTCTCGGATGACTGAGGTGACAGGCGTCTTTTAGAAAGCATTAACGGTTAGTTTACTACCCTCGGCAAAAATTACAAAAGAAGATTATGAACTTATGTTCCAAAATAGGCAAACTAATTATTTTACATAAAGTCAACAATATTGATTATTAGTAATTGAAATTAAAATAAATCTATAAACCAATAATTTTAATGAAATCCAGTTTTTATATTTGTAAATTTTTAAATATTTTCAATTTTGCAAATACAGTTTTTATTATGTCTAGGGCTCGTGTTAACCTTAGAAAATACTTTGAATTTAATAATTAAACATTTTTTACTTTAATTTCTTGTATAAACCTGTCTAGCTGACCGTACATGACAAAGCTTGACTATTGTGCGCGAACGTGCCAACAACTATTATTGCGAGCGTTAAAATCAGATTGTTTCTATTCGCAGGCCGTGGCCTGACTGCTGTAGCGGGGTGGGCTTAGTGCTTACGAGCATTAGGTGGCGTTTTCACTGCCTCCTCTTTTATACTTCTTAGCCGACTTCGAGAAAAGGAGGTTCGTAACGGTAAACTGTAGCATAGCAACTGAGACTAGTTGATTAATGATAATATTATTTGTGTATGCATACAAAATAACATAGACAATAATTAAAAATTCATTTACAAAAATTTCGTCCACAAAGTCCGAGAAAAATAATACAAAATAAATAAATATATATATATATATATATATATATATATATAAAAAAATAATAATAATGTCAATCAAGTAAACCGCCCCAAGACATTTCCGACCCAAAGGTGCCCATGACACTGGCAGCATTACCGCGCTGCGCAGCAAGGGATATCCTTTGCATCAAAAATGCCCCTGAGCGGCAGTCAAAGCCGCTTGATTGCTTGACTCAAACTTTCAAATATCTTATAGTATAATAAGGACTCGTAGCCCCGGCTGACTGAGTGATCTTAAACGATCACGAAGGTTAAGCAACACAGGGCGCGCTTAGTGCATGGATGGGTAAGCCGTTGACTGATGCTAGTGGCATTTTTCCGAGCGGTTCCGTGCTTCACAAGGCACGTTAAGCAGTTGGTGCCGGCTGCCGTCGATAGATGGCAGTCGTTAAGTCAAGACAGAGCGCTAGAGCGGCTTGAAAACTTCTGACAGTGCTAGTCTTGCAAGCCTCCACCAATCCGGACTTGGTCTCCGTGGTGGAGTATGGCCTATACCTTCCTCAGGGAAGAGACCCGTGCCCCTCGGTGAGGACATACTGGGTTGGTGAAGATAATAAGGACTTCGGAGTAGGGCATGTCGAAAATCTACCGTCTGTAGTCTTTTCTTGAATATAGATACTGCAGCGGCCAACAAAAGAGGCTTTGATGGACGAACGTGTAAATGTGGGCCTAAGCGAGTCTCACATACGTTAGTAAATTAATGCCTGTGGCCGAATAGTTCTTTTTCTCAAATACTGCGTGGCAATCAAAACTATATGTAATACTTAATTTAAAAATTACTTTCCAAATCTATGACAAAAAATGAACAGAATTATTGCTGTTCGATTTTGGTCATGGATTTTGAAAAGTTTCGCGTGTATTAACACAGAACACGTAAAAATTATATTCTTTTAATAATTTCTTCAATAAATAGCTTACTATTCGCAAGACAGTTTGAAATTAAAATAAAACATTAAATTTGATATAAGTTACCTCCTTGGTAGTCAATAGTAAAATATTGTTAATTTTTTTATATACATGTTAGATATGAGTTGACTAATATGTAATTTATTTGGCCGCTAAAGATCATATAGATTTGCATACAACTTACCAGTTAACCAATGTCCAATTATCTCAAAGAAGATTGTCAGAATATTGCCCAATTTCCAAGCAAAAAGTACGTAATAATGTGATAATAAATTAAAAATAAATTAAAAATAGACTTTTCTATCTGGCATAACGAAACTGTTGTGGCAATGTCTTTCCTTTCTTCTAATTGTAAAAACTTTTTGGGAAATATTTTCATCCAAAGTTGACACTTCGTGCGCTAAAATATCATGAAAATTACAATAATTATACTTCAAATTTCATGTTTCATGTACCACTACAACACTAAAAATACCAAACAAGTTGTTATTTCACATTTCGTCCCAACTTGTTATTTTAATTTTACCAACCCTAGTGTCTACTGTTGGACTGCCTCGTCGGTATCACGTTCGATTACCATGCCCAAGGTCCGTGGGTTTGATTCCCACTGGGGCCGCCGTACATTTGTACAAATAGCCTAAGTCTGTGTGGACTTCCATGTTTGTTATGTCCTTACTTGGTTACCACAGCACTTGGTATACTTGTTTGTGATCAGGAAAAAGGAATGTGTTGTGTGAAAGTTGTAGATTTATTGACATTATGTTATTAATGTCTAGTATTCTCTTGTTCTCCCTACCTCAGCCCTTCTTTCCTCGCCCCCTCTCTCCTTCCATATATCCTTCTGAGCAGCCTAGCGCAAGTAGGAACTTTGAATTTATTTGTTCACATTTAGCCCCGTTTTAATGGCGGGCATATATTTGTCTCACTCTATAATACTACTTACTCTTTCTTTGCTGTCAAACTGAAAACTCAACAAATGTCATGGCGGAACGCGGCACATATTAGAAAGTTTTCTAGTTTAACATTTTTGTGTTTTAAGTTTTTTCAATATCTAGCTGTGTGTATCTTTTTGTACAGTGTTTAGTGATTTTCTTTTAAAAATGGCACTGATCGGATGGTGTCGAACTTGTGCCATTTGTAAAATAAGATGCAGCCGGTCAAAGGGTATCAAAAGAAATTTTATGAATAAATTTCCTAGGGATGAAGAGAGTAAAAAAATAGACCTTGACCACAATTATTGTGATTTGATAATAAATAATAAAATACTAATTTCATTTGTCGTTTTATTGTAAACATTAATTTTTATTAATTTTATTAGGCCAACTGCGAAGCCCCTGGATGATAATTTATCGATATCGATAAATGTAGTAAATTAAGTGGACGTCCCCATTGCACAGACAAGTAGGTAGCACTTACTTTTGACATTGCATTTTTGCTCCATTGGTTGGTATTGCTTACGGGACTAAACTGATTACAAAAGCATGTAAGGAGGTCCCGTCTTTTAAAACGTAGTGGTTATATACTCTTTGCTTCTGAGTTTTAGAGCGACCATGCTACGTGTCAGACTCTTATGATTGTGCATGTGACATTTTTGTTTGTGAATAAATAACAAATACAAGGAGTCTATAGTTAGAGTTTCGTCAACCTTTTTATTAGTAAATTTTTACGAAATATTTCTTTCCGTCTCCAACAGATGGCGCTACAAGACATTCGAAGGAGTTGCGCAAAAAAGTAAAAGCGAATCTCGGTCGCCCATGTACTAACACCAGAATACAACATCCAAGATAATGTAATCAGCACCTTATTCAGTCCCTTCAGTTTGCGCCTTTGTGTGATTCCCCGAGCGTCCGTACTGTAACAATGCACGTAATTATCGCAGTACGCGTTTGGGAATCGCCAGTGCGTTTACTGTTATGTTTGTGTCATTACTGCTTGATTAATAAACTTCAACGCCAACTGTGCAGTGACACAGTATTGTATAGTCTTTGAATGAACCTATTTCAGTATGTTATGATGGCTTGTAATGCTCAAATAAAGTTTTTTATTAAAACTGGTGTCATCTTCATCGTTGCTGAGTCTATACCCATCCCCCGAATCAAATCAAATAAAATTAATTTATTTGTGAAACATGTGTGTACATAAAAGTTCTTAAAAATACTTAATAAAGTTTCAGCATATTTTGCCGTAAAGGCGTTCAAATATAAACATCTTAAAATAACGAATATTTACAGAATTTCGGTTGTTAAAAGTTATAATTGCATTGAAATATTAAAATAACATAATACAATTTATGAAATGCCATTTTTCACGATCCCTTGCCAGACGCATCCATGGACCTTGCGCCGACTCAACGACATCGTCTCTTTCAGAGATAAGCTCGCCTATGTACATGTTATTTCTTATGTAATGACCTGTTAACTGTTTCGTGTTGCCTGCTGCGCCTGCTGTGTGGTGTCGGCCTAGGGAATAGCACTAACTCAATTCTTCCCGCGGGTGTCGTAAAAGGCGACTAAGGGACACAAACCGGGGGGTGGGCAGCAGCGCCCCCAGCAGTACAATTCCATCGAACTGCGATCACCACCCCGCATGCCCAGCGTGGGGATTATATGCACTACCCCCCAATGATTGCACAACGTGGCGCTCTTTAGGGGATGGCTATGTCCAGCAGTGGACTAGTGTAATAAAGTATCGTCCGGCTACTGGGCCGCTGGTCTGACCCCTGACCGTTGTCATATTCTTGGCCACACTCTGTGATTGCCCTGGTTTACCTGCCATCTTCCCGCCTCGCAAGGTGTCCCACCCATTTTCACTTCAGTCTTGAATTTTTTTGCCAGTGAACGAGAAGGAAATCAGATGTAATCGCGATTAATCATTAGGTAAGTTTTAATTATTTCTTCTTCTTCTTCAGACTATATGTTAGTCCACTGCAAGACATAGCCCTCTTCTTATGAGCGCTGTGCCATCATTCGGAGGAATTGCCCATAATCCCCACGCTGGGCATGCATGTCAACGTTGCAGCTGCCGTGGTCACGAGTAAGCTCAATTTTACCTGATACGTCGATGATCATGACTGAACCTATTTTATCCAAATAGTAATGTCTGTGATACTACGTACCTGCTTACCAACCGTAAAAGCCGTGTATAAAAATACCGGGTGGGTATGTGCGGAGTTCAGCTGCATTTCTTCTTCTGGCTAATTATGTAGTCCACTGCTGGACAAAGCCCTCTCCTAATGAGCGCCATAACGCCCTATCTTCAGCTTGCTGCATCCAGCATCTGCCGGCAGTTTTTTGCAGATCGTCATCGTGGTTAGCGCAAATCTCGAGAGCAACTGAACCGATTTCGCTAATTCTGTTTTTTTAATTCCTTGAAGTTTTCATTAATTATTTGTTTAAAATTCTTCTTCATCTTCAGGCTATATTAGTCCACTGCTGGACATAGCCCTCCCCTAATGAGCGCCATAGCGCAATCATTGGAGGTAATACCCATAATCCCCATGCTGGGCGTGCGGGTTGGGGACCGCAGTTTGGTGAAATTGTACTGCAGGGGGCGCTGCATAAAATGCTGTTTAAAAACATGAATGAATTTCTTAATAGGCCATCTACCGGAATTTCTATGCCAGAGTCTGGCGCAGACATGCATGAATAAGTGGCTAGTTTTAAGAACTTATTATATACCATGTTTGCCTACAAATAAATTTTATTTCTATCATTCTACATTTAGTACGTCAGACATTAAATATTTACTGTAAACATAAACAAAATAGACCCACCCTGCCGTGGATCCATCTGTAAATAACCTTTTTTTCAACTACAAGTGCAGCTAAACTCCGGAACCTACCTGGTATTTTTACAAACGACTTTTACGCTTGATAAGCATTTTCATATGACCAGGTACATAGTATCACAGACATTACTATTTGGATAAAATAGGTTTAATCATGATCATTTACGTTTTAGGTAAAATTGAGCTTACCCACAGCAGCAGCTGCTTAGTTACCCAAAGTAGCTTACTTAGGCCATGTGCTGCGATGCAGTCAATACCAATTACTGCAGACTATTTCGATGGACAAGGTGGAAGGAAAGAAAATGCCGGGCAGGAGAAGGATGTAATGGTTGTGCAACATCAAGGAGTGGACCGGTGTTAAAACCGCGGGGGAGCTGTTCAGAATTGCACTGAACAGAGATCGCTGTAAAGAGTTGACTGCGAACCTCCAGTAATGGAGAGGCACTTTAAGAAGAAGAAGACAGCAGCTGCAACGTTGACGAAAGCCACGCCACTGAGCCCGATCTTCGGCTCTCCTCTTCCAGTCACTGCCTGCTTTGCATGCGTTGCACCACCTGGTCTCAGGGCGTCCCACGCTACGTTTGCCGATTCACGGTCTCCACTAAAGAACAAGTCTACCCAAACGCAGTCCTGCGGCAGATATGACCCGCCCACTGCCACTTCAGTTTGCTTATCCGCTGAGCTATGTCGATCACTTTAGTTCTCTGGCGAATAACTTCGTAACTTCATTACTCCATAGCTCGATGAGCGACTGATGATCCCTATTAAGCACTGAATAATAAGTTCCTTATTTCTGTGAATTACCCGTGTACAATAAAGAGTTACCTATATATGTGTTACACAGAGTAATAACGTAAAACTATAATATCAAGAAGTGCCAGCGGATACTGTAAAAAACCTCTTCCGCACCTAAACAAAAAGATTCCATTTATTATAAGCACAAAAGTCCGCCTGCCGCGTTCCTTTTGTTCAGCACAAATCCTAGTTTGTTCTAGATATTTTATGCCCCTGCTCTCACAAAATAAGGAAGGTATACAGATTTATAGCTCAAAACTAGTGTCGAAAGAGTCAGCTTTAACAAAGATATTCTTTATTGTACACTGGAGTACTTGCTATAAAAAAAAATATTAAAAAAATAAAAGATCCCGACTGCAGTGATAGATCAACTGAAAGGTAAAAAACAAGATAATTTTATTTTAAAATGCTTACCTCGATTCAGAAGAAATCATGCTGCTTTATTTGAGGGACCAAATGATATAACTTTATAAGCATTATTTGCTCAAACTGTTGCAGTTATAACTTTATATAAAATAATGCAGTCTGGACCCATAACTGTTTGTTTTAAGTCCTCTAATGGATGAACTAAACACATTACCCTCCTTTTGGGCTTCGCCGCAGTCGTGTAAAAAAACATGTGAAGATGCAGAGTACAATACAAAGTGCATGACTTATGATCGTTGATGAAGCGAAGGTGATTTGTCAGAATCGTGGCAAGTGGCAGTCACTGGTGGCAGTCACGTGTCCACTTCTCATTACAACTCGCACTCAGCTATTTTAATTTCCATACTTGTCGCTAGGTGGCGCTTCCTCGATGTCATAGAAATATGAGTTTACGTTAACGCGATCGAGTAGTTAAAAAACTCGCATTAAGCACTCCGTACTGTTTTATTATCTATACAACATTGAACAAAAAACTATCTATGAACATCGCGGGCCATTAACAAACACTGAAACGAGACGACACTTTTGTACAATTTATTCTGTATAGACATCCCCCGCTCTTTGTTTTGCTGTCTGCTTTTTTTATTACTTACACTCCTCTCCTGCCGAGGTGAAAACGGTCCCGGTAATTTATGAGGCGGGCATTAGTTTCCTGTACACGTTCCACTGTGTTTTCTTTACATTTAATTATGACTCAATTATTTTTGTACGTACATTATCGTCTCTGTATCACAAAGTCTGACTAGACAGAAAATGAGTTCGGGGTTTTGGGGATCCGTTTCCAATAAATATATGTACGGGGCATTCATGTATGTATAGACGACAGCTCGTTATCTAATGTTGTGGTGACGCCTCTGTAAAACAATTGTTTTACAAGCTAAATTTTTAAATTACCAATGACGTGTTTACTTAATTCTTCATGCAATCCACTCCATCAAAAGGTTGTCTGGAAGAGATCGCTCTTAGCGATAAGACCGCCAATTGTATAACATTACTTAGATTTAAGAATCATGGTTGTAATATTTTTCTGGTTGTGCAATGAAGTGTTCCCTATCTATCTATCTAAATTATTTACATTTGGGTATTTACAGCAGATACAACCACTCGCTAAGTGAAAAAGAAAATATTGTCAATAAAACCGAGTGACTTTTTAACGCTTGCCTCGTACAACTATGAGATCAAGTGTGAAAATCTTAAGTCAAATTAAAGTAGCACACCATCTTAGTATAGTATCTGAAAACCCATTATGTCCCCACCGAGAGGCACGGGTCTCTTCCCTGAGAAAGGTATAGGCCATATTCCACCACGGAGGCCAAGTCCGGATTGGTGGAGTCTTGCAAGTCTAATGGCTGGTCTTACTGTCAGAAGTTTTCAAGCCACCCTAAGGCCTCTGACTTGGCTTAACGACTGCCATCTATCGATGGCAGCCGGACCTACTGCTTAACGCTGCTTGCAAAGCACGGGACTGGTGATAGTTTAAGTGTTTAAGCTCACTCAGGCGGCCAGGGCTACGAGCGATTCTGATTCGTTTAGGTTTTCTCCCTATGTTTCCCTTCACCGTCAGGGAAACATTGTTATGACATAACTTACTAACAAAACTGTAAGATAACATAACAAAGTCATTGGAACATTGCCCGTACTGGGCATCAAACCTGGATTTCTCTCTTCCGAGTCTATTGTTCTACCCACTGGGCTACCGCCGCTCTAAAGAGGAGAAAATAAAAACTTTATTCTACATGCTCAAGTGGCTCCCTATCCGCCATCGCAGGAACGCTCATATTGTTTCACTTCTCTACCCACTTAAACATCTACGTAACTAGAGCTACTTAAAAAAAAGTAGCGTTGTACGTCTACGTAACTATAGTTATTACAGTTTTTCTAACAATGGTACTGTGCAAAAATGTGCAAAAATGTCGCAAAAATGTAATTCGCGAGCGCGGACGGTTAAGGCTTCCGTGGCCGCGCGACCCGGACGTTTAAGTGGCTACGCCATGCCATCGGCCTTATGGGCGGCTTGATAACTTCTGACAGTAAGGCCCGCCACGGTAATACAATCCTCCACCATCCTGGATTTGGCCCCAAATCCGGTGGTGGAGTATGGCCTAAGCTTCCTGCGGTGGAGGAAGATACTCGTGTCCCAGCAGTGGGGACATACAAGGGTTGATATCGATGGTGTCTATGCGGTAGCGGCGGTAGCCCAGTGGGTAGAACAATGAACTTTGAAGCGAGAAACCCTTGTTGTAACGTTCATTAAGCCGCAGTTTCTGCGCTACTTTAAATGAAACATTTTTATTTCATTTCCAAAACTACGTTCATCTGAGTCAGTAGAAGCTTCCTAGGTAACATGATTAAATGCAAGCTAAGATAGGGTATCTCATTACTGACGCCGTTCTATAAGCAGCAGCTACGTAATTATATGCAGTGTTCGCTCCAAGCTTCGTTACAGAGCTAATTATACACCCTTGGAAGCAATTGACGTCTTGGAGCATCGGTGACGTAATTTGTTGAGGCCTTCCTGACAGAAACGGTGTCAGGTGTTAAATTGAAGGTGAAGTATGCATAACATCATAACTCGCTGGATGTTACTAAATATTGTTTAAAAGATTATTGTAAATTATACTTTTTAGATATTTTGATGATTACAACTGCGGTTTTAAAAATCTATTAAGAGGCTCAAATTCTACCCATGCCGGGACTCAAACCCGCGACCTCTGGCTAACCGTGCCAGCGCTTTCCCAACTAATGGGCGACTCACGGGTATCAGTAAAATTTCTATTTCCATCCATCCATTTCAGCCTATTGCAGTCCACTGCTGGACATAAGCCTCCCCCAGGGTGCGCCATAAGACCCGATCTCCCGTTTTCGCCATCCAGTCACTACCAGCCACCTTTTTCAGGTCGTCGGTCCATCTGGCCGGAGGGCGTCCTACACTACGCTTACCGAGTCGTGGTCTCCATTCGAGAACCCGTCTGCTCCAACGATCATCGGTTCTGCGACAGATGTGACCAGCCCACTGCCACTTCAGCCTGCTACACTTCTGTAAGTAAAATTTCAGTAAAATTTAGAACCTCTGTATTACGTACAGGCAGCGACATCTGGCTGGAGTAATTTGCATCACTTGCAGCCCCGAGTACCTTACTTTGCAGTTAGGTTTTACATCGGAATAAAATCGCTGCACCCACATGATTATATTAATTTTAATGCACTAACCCGTGCTAAGGACAATTTTAGAAATCTATTTAGAGGCTAAAAATTCTACCCATCCTGGCATGGGTAGAATTTTTAGCCTCTAAATAGATTTTTGCCTACGGACTAATTGACTACGGCAGTTTCATGTATTTAAAAACCTATTTAGAGGCTAAAAATTTCACCCATGCCGGGATTCGAACCCGCAACCTCTGGCTATCCGTACCAGTGCTCTACCAATTGAGCCAATGGGCGACTCACGACATCAGTGAAATTTCGAACCTCTTTACAATATTCTCTGTATTACGTACAGGCAGCGACATCTGACTTAAGCAAATTGCATTACTTACAGCCCCGACTACCTACTTTGCAGTTAGGTTTAACATCGGAACGATATCGCTGTACCCACATGATTACACCATTTTTATTTTTAATGCACTAACCCGTGCTAAGGAACAAATTTAAAAACCTATTTAGAGGCTAAAAATTTCACCCATGCCGGGATTCGAACCCGCAACCTCTGGCTATCCGTACCAGCGCTCTACCAATTGAGCCAATGGGCGACTCACGACATCAGTGAAATTTCGAACCTCTTTACAATATTCTCTGTATTACGTACAGGCAGCGACATCTGACTTAAGCAAATTGCATTACTTACAGCCCCGACTACCTACTTTGCAGTTAGGTTTAACATCGGAACGATATCGCTGTACCCACATGATTACACCATTTTTATTTTTAATGCACTAACCCGTGCTAAGGAACAAATTTAAAAACCTATTTAGAGGCTAAAAATTTCACCCATGCCGGGATTCGAACCCGCAACCTCTGGCTATCCGTACTAGCGCTCTACCAATTGAGCCAATGGGCGACTCACGACATCAGTGAAATTTCGAACCTCTTTACAATATTCTCTGTATTACGTACAGGCAGCGACATCTGACTTAAGCAAATTGCATTACTTACAGCCCCGACTACCTACTTTGCAGTTAGGTTTAACATCGGAACGATATCACTGTACCCACATGATTACACTATTTTACAGGTACAGTGATATCGTTCCGATGGTAGAGCACTGGTACGGATAGCCAGAGGTTGCGGGTTCGAATCCCGGCATGGGTGAAATTTTTAGCCTCTAAATAGGTTTTTAAATTTGTTCCTTAGCACGGGTTAGTGCATTAAAAATAAAAATGGTGTAGTTTCATGTATGTTTTTAATTTGATTAAAATGATTAATTTCACGCTGTTTCTTTCTTTTAAGGCAGTATTATTTTGAGCCGTCCACAACAGAGTGGAAGATTTAAAAGATGCAGGCTTCTAACTTTAGTCTCCAACAAAGAGCAGCAAAAAACCCATCTGAAGCCCATTTACTCTTACACGTGCAATGACCGCGGTGAATGTAACCGAATATTCAAAAATAGCATTGGTTTCGCGAGTCACATTCGAATGCACCGTCACAATGTTCTATCAAGTCTTGAGGTCGCCGTCGCGGGACTACGATTTGAAGGATATCATTAGTATTTTGATTTGCAGACAAAATATTACTGCAGAAAATCACCACCATATAATGAGCTCTGATGTGCAAAAGAGTATAATTATTGATAATTATATTACGGTCTTTTACACCGTATTACTCCTAACCGTTACGAGACGACATCTAGTTTTATCTAATTGCTACGTCCTTGTATGAATAAAAAAGTTGTACAGTCACTGTCATCGTTTAGGGAGAAACCGTTATATAATATCGATCTCTGACAATATTTCATATTGATATGTTACGTATTTAGAGGCTTTATAATATTTGAAAGTAGCTGACCACCCCGGCTCCGGACGGTTGAAGTACGATTTAAAAAAAAAACCTGACTTATTCTTAATTTTTGTCTTATGTTATTTTGAAACGGTTGGCGTCTTATTTCTAAGAGCGATCGAACATTTCTCTTACGCCTTTAATATTAATAATATTAATGTATGTGCACGACAAAACAATTTTTATCGTGCACTTACATTAATACTATTTTTCACTCTAAAAAAAGTTATATGAACCATCATTAACAGAGGGCAACCACAGTTGCCCTCTGTTAATGGAATTGGCCCGCAAGTAATGGGTTCAGTTCCCGATTAAGACAGTCTGCACGGCAATAGGACGTATAAAAGCTAACAATGTTCTCTAGCAGCCATCAAACCGAGCTTGCTATTCTTTTCACGACCAAATTAACTGTTTAATCGAAATGCAAATTGCTTAACACAATCGTTTATTGTTGCTTCCGAGCAGCGATTCTTAACCTATTTTTAAGCGCGGACGCGTAAGAAATTCCAATGTGTTTACCGAGGATCCAATACTACTGATTTAGAAATCAATGGCTGGACAGAATAAAAGTGTTTTTTGGCTAATGACAATCTATATATACTCGTATATGTAAATTTGTTTACGAAGTAATTTTCAAAAATTACTTCATTTAATGAAATCCTTAGATAAGAACAAAAGAAAAAAAAAAATTGTCTTTTCTTCGGCTAATTCAATAATAAGTTTCTTTAGCTTAAAATAGGAATAACCCAATATCACAATTATTTAATCAATCAAATAAAAGGTTGATTTACGTCTACGTCTCATTTACGTTGTCATCGCCATCATTATCATCAACATCATTAATTTCACGCCAACTGCAGAACAGGGGTGTCTTACACGGTTTGCTAATTTGCCACTCACGGCTGCGTGTGCAGGCTCTCCACCAGAAGGTCTGACGACCTGGTTGCGGTGGCGGGGAGTGGCTGGATGCGGATGGCGCAAGACCGTGAAGCTTTGAAAACCTTAAGGAAGGTCTATCAATTGGGATCTAGAGGGATGTGCACTTACGTTGTACGAGTTTCTTTTTTTAGAATGTTTTGCAATAACCATAATAAATACTCATATTATTTTCAATGCATTAGCCTGTGCTGAGGACAATTTTAAAAACCTATTTAGAGGCTAAAAATTCCACCCATGCCAGGACTCGAACCCGCGACCTCTGGCTAACCGTGCCAGGGCTCTCCCAACTGAGCTAGTGGGCGACTCACCGGCATCAGTGAAATTTCAAACCTTTACAATACTCTCTGTTTTACGTACAGGCACGTACATTTTCACAATAAATACTTCTGACGCGTTATTTAATACGTGGGCCTGCGAACCCCGGGTAAGGCCGCCCTGCCCTAGAAGTGTTAACGACTTTAGTTTGGAGTAGAGCGTTGTCAGGCGATAACTAGGCCTCTTTAAATGCCTAATAGCTGCTAGTAAGACCTTGTAATTTCTTTCCTTAGAAGTTACCCATTCGCCTAAAGTATCTTTCGGTCTGAAGCGTTTAGAAATAACCTTGAATGATCAAAAGTAGTTACTTTTGTTTCTCAATATTAGATTTATTTGGTCGGAGGGCGTCCTACACTACGTTTGCCGAGTCGCGGTCTCCACTCGAGAACACGTTTACTGCAACAATGACGATCTGCGAAAAACTGCCGGCAGATGCTGGATGCGGCAAGCTGAAGACAGGGCGCTATGGCGCTCATTAGGGGAGGGCTATGTCCAGCAGTGGACTACATAATATAGCCCGAAGAAGAAGAAGAAGAAGATTTATTTGCGTTAATTTTTCCATGGGGTTTTTAATGTATTTTAACATTTGGTCTCCTTTGCAGTAGTGCTGATTGACGATAGTGCTTAAAACCATGTGTTTAATAGAATAAAGCGGGTGTCGTAAAAGGCGACTAAGGGACATCAACAAGAAGGTGGGCAGCTGCGCCCCCTGCAGTACAATTCCACCAAACTGCGATCCCCAACCCGCATGCCCAGCGTGGGGATTATGGGCATTACCCCCAAATGATGGCACAAACTTGCGCTATGGCGCTCATTAGAGGAGGGCTATGTCCAGCAGTGGACTAATATAGCCTGAAGAAGAAGAAGAATAGAATAAACATTCTTATATGCAACAACTTTCAATTATTTTCTATCACATATTAACTACCTCGGAGTACACTACCTTGTTTCTGATACTATGTAACGGGTTAGTAAAGGAAATTATCGGTACTGTTCGCGGGAGCAAAGTTGCAATTTGCTTGGCAATCTAGTTTTATTGGGCTAAGCTACTAGGTAATCTTGAAAGACACTACTTTTTGTGGGAAAAGTTTTAACAACAACACAAGAGACGCCTGGGCCTAATGCCATAAAAGTACAATCCGTAGTATATCTTAATGGTTCGCGATGCTAATAGTAAGGTAAAACCTACAGTAATTGGCTGTACTCGCAACTTCAGTCTACCCGTTATTACGTTTTACCTAACAAATAATCGCGATTAGACCGGTTTGATATACAATTATACAATTCGTAGTTTATTACGTCAATTCGAGATAACATTATATTATTATTTATTAAAAACTGAAAAAAAAAATAAACACAAAATATTTCCAGAGGTACATAATAAAGTTGGCGACCTTATTGCTAAAAGCAATTTCTTCCAGACAACCGTACGACGGAAAGTTACTGAAAATATTAAGTGATTCCAGGTAAATTATATAGCGATTTTGCAATGTACATCGCATTGTCAAACCATGAATAATTGTAGTTCTATGAAACAGGCTCCTGGAAGTCTCATTTCGCATTGTGTGCCTAACTTTCAAATGTGTGGTTTTTTCATGATAAATTTCATATTTATATATACTAACTAGCTGACCCAGCGAGCTTCGTACCGCCTAACAGTCGATTCTTTTCTTCGTAAGAACCATCCTCGTACTTAAAAGAATATTCTAAAAAAAGAACTAGCGAAATCGGTTTAGCTGCTCTCGAGGTTTGTGCTTACCAACACGTTCAGCGATTCATTTTTATACTATAGAGATTTTTGAACCGTTTTTAAATCCGCTATTTGACTCTTTTTTCAAGTAAGTCTTAAACGGTAAATAAATCTTCCATTAGACCAAAAAATATTTTAGTATATTTTTTGAGGACCTAAAAGCAACATAAAAATATATTTTAAAACTTTATTTTCCTAAACAGCCAAAAACGCAGTCAGCCATTTTTGTCTATCGTTTGAAGTCCAAAAAATTGTAAATAAAGTTTGACATTAAATTTTCTGTAAGTGATCTCTGAGCATAGTGAAATAACAACAACGAAACCATGATTTCATCGAATTTACATCCAAAATATATCATATAACATTATTGCATTGTTCGAGAATGAAAAAACACGTCAATAAAGACTCCCGGGAAGTTGTGGATTCGTGTACCCAGTGAAATTAACATTCGAAAAACTTGGCTCAAACTTGCCAAAGGAGACCCCGACTCTTTATCAGTTGAAACTCGGGTGTATTTATGCGAAGATCACTTTGATATAAGTCTTATAATAATCAATGTCCACTGGCTCTGGCTGAAGGATGTTTGTTTACATACTTTAGATGCTTTCAAGATGGCGGATAGCGTTTTCACCGTAACGAATTAAACGAGGAAAATTTTTTTTTACTTTGTAAATTTTGCAGTCATCCTGCATACTTATTTCAATATATTTCGGTTTCTTACGTTAAAGCAAAATCAATATATTTCGGTTTTTTACGTTAAAGAAATATTAATTTATCGCGTCAAATTTGATACGTGTCAAATAGCGGATTAAGTCTCTGTGGAATTTCTGTATAATGTGCTACGTACTACATGGTGAATATGAACTCGTTAGCTAGTTAAAATTTATTGTTACTATTTAACCATAATCTATTTAGAACCCTATTGCACTTATTTTTGAGAAATGGTAAATAAACAAATATATGTCTTTTTTCGCTAAATTTTCTTTCACTGTATCATAAATAGGCATAAAAAATAATAAATATTATCCAAGACTCTTATAGTCAGCACAGACTAGCTAAATATTATTTTACTTCTTTACACCTAACGTAAGAGGAATAGGTTTTCAATTTCAGTATAGTCCGTAGCACTTTAATTTGTAATTAACGGTTCAAAATAAATGTTTATAGTCGTGATCATCAAATATTTTTGCACTTTCTTTGTTCTAATTCATCAGTTATTTTTTTATTAATACAAAAGTGATATTATATTCTTTTTAATGCACTAACCCGTGCTAAAGACAATTTTAAAAACCTATTTAGAGGCTTAAAATTCCACCCATGCCGGGATTACGTAATACAGAGAGTATTGTAAAGAAATTTGAAATTTCACTGATGCCGGTAAGTCGCCCATTAGCTCAGTTGGGAGAGCGCTGGCACAGTTAGCCAGAGGTCACAGGTTCGAGTCTCGGCATGGGTGGAATTTTTAGCCTTTAAATAGGTTTTTCTATTGACGTTTTTTTTATTCAGTACTACATACAGCAGAAGTTTTAAAAGAAGAATAAAATTCGGGTTCAGAAATAGAGACCATACTATAAATTCACAACACATCGTCAGCTTCGTACGGCTCCTTAAACCTTAACACCTCACAGCCACTTAATCTCTTATGATCGGTGAGTTTATTTTATAAGCGCCATTTTGTTTTTGCGATCCGATTCTACGGTCATGGCTCGAGTAAACTAAGATTGGCTGTTTTTATCAGGATGCACTCTTGTCCAAATTGCAAAAAGGTTTTGTCCAGCACAAAAACGCGCCATAATTTTCGTCACAATGTGTTGGCGCCGAGTGGCCTAATTATTCGCTGCAAATCCTGAGATCCTGAAATCCTGAGACAGTCTCTTCTGGACAATGTCAATGACAATGATAACATTATTTTAATTTACCTGTCGTCTTCTTCTTCTAAATAGTCATTAATGTTACGATAGGTTTTCTTTGCATAGAGTATGCTTAACATATCAACTTAAATATATCATGAGAAATGTTATTTTTAAACCGTCTGCATGCAGTGCTCCATAAAGGATGTATTAGCTTTTCCAAGTCTAAATAGCGAAAGTCACAATTTACGTTTGCTGTCAGTATTAGCAGTATTTTGTTCACCAAATTATTCGAAGTCTTTGATATGTTTTCTAACCTACATGAAACAGCATACCAAGTCATCCCATAAAATTACTTATCAATACCCCAATTCTCTTGCACGAGTGCCTAAGACAAACTCCTACGCGTCCATCAGACAAAGGCCCGTCAAAAACAATACATCACCCAATAAACGCTAGACTATTGAGATAATCGCCTCCAATGGAATGTTATTCAGCAAGGAGATTTATGACAGCACTGACCCTAAAATTGGACCCGACTGAATTAATTTTATGGGGCGAAAGTCTAGGGCTTAGTGGCAAATGAGTCACTGCTATTTCGTGGTGAAATTCCGCTGATGAAGATGGCTGTTTTATTGTTTTGACTTTATGGGTTTTGTTACATTGCATTCGTTTGATGTTTCCCTTTAGAATCTTAGTCTTCTTAACAGTACCTATTTGATTTTAGGTCGAGGGACGAAATACTTATCTGCATCACGTTTCGTGTAGTGACGTCTAACTTAATGACTTCTTTTTTAGTCCCTTTACTCCTCCGTGGAGTCTGGGTCTGACACAAGGGCTTTCCATTTATCTCTGTTCATGGCTAGAGATGGTAGGTTCAGCCAAGTTTTTCCCTTCTCCTTCGTCTCAGAGAGAACGGATCTCTTCCACGTCTGAGACGGCCTTCCGGGTCGTCGTAAGCCTCCAGTCAAGAGCCATCTTCGGAATTTGGTGATCGGGTCTTCTAAGGGTGTATTAGAGCCAACGCCATTTGCATTCCTTGATGTCTGGGGAACGGGTTTTAGTTTTGACTATGGCTTAATGGCTTAATTACTTAATGACTTAACTTGGCTTAATATTCTATACCCCTAAGTGGAGCAGAGGGCTTCTATAAAGCTACCGCCATCTCGTTATGTTTGGGGTTACGCTCTTCAACCTGGGCTACGCAAAGCTCGCTATCTTCATATCTGCCGACCAGGTTTCTTCGTTCCTAACGGGGTCCACTCAAAAGCGTCTATCTAAGTTCGCGACTGATATTGTAACCCTTCTATGTCTACTTGTGGCGCTTTATTTTATGACCGATCGGTTTTGCGAAGCAGAATTTCAAAACTTATTTTTTGGATATGTTTTTGAAAATACCGACACTAAGACATCGGTTTTGACGTTGAAACGATTTTTTTTTTATTTTTCCCGTCGCGTGTCTAATGTAATTTTCGTCTGTATATGCAACCATATAAGATAACATAAAAATATTCTTTAATGATGCCAAAGCACTTTTAAAGATACAGATAGGTACATATACCGCAATAGATTGAATTAAATTATAAGTATTTATGAAACACAGCGCTGGGCAGTGACTGGAAGAAGAGAACCGAAGGTCGGGCTTAGTCTCGGGAGAGGCCTACGTTCAGCAGTGGACTGACACCGGCGGAGTATAATGGTAGGTGACTCTGATGATGACACACTAGGCATACTAAATTAGGTTTTCTGAAATTACAACTAGTGACACAACTACACGACTCGTCTACCGCCATTTTATCGCCGCTTGTATGTGCGTAAATCAGACCAAAGGGCAAATGATCTAGACCAAAGGCAGAATTGCCGAACAAATATCTTAATTTTGGCGCCAAGGCAGGTGCCTACAAAGGAGGGGAGCGAACAAAAGGTCGGACATCGGCGTGAAATATTAACTGCTACCCTATTGTCCGAGTAACGTTTGATATATCGACTCTGGCGAGGAGCCTCGAGGTGGCGGGACTGATATTGGCAAACTATGCCGTAACAATGTACGTAGGTACATAACAAGCATAAATCAAATCACGTCTGTATCCGTATTTCTTATTGACTCGCGATGCTCATATATATTAAAAGTTAGTAAAAATCGTGAATAGACCCGTTTAACATATGACTACGTCTGTATCCGGAGGGAAAGATGGAACAATAATTAACATTTCGACGGCCGCGGTAGCGCAGCGGTTTGGCACGCTGACTGTAAAACCGAAGGTCTCTGGTTCGATCCCCGGCCGGGTCAAACTAGGAAACGAACTTTCCTAGTTTGTCTCGGGCCTTAGATGTTATCTATGTATTTATTGTATTAAATCTACCGTCGAGTTAGCACCTATAACACAAGTCATTTAGTTGTGCTTAGTATAGGGCTAAAGAGATCTGTGTAATATGTCCATGAATATTTATTATTTATTATCTTATTATTTGTCGTTGCATTTTTTGCTCCTCTGGAATATATTTTTATCTTAGCATTTCTTATAAATCGCGGTGCTCATAATGTTTACTTACTTAGTACTTAACGGAGTTTACCTAACTTCTCGTCTAGTTTACTTATTTCCACGGTCAATTTATTTAATTCTACCTCTAGTTTATCTGATTCCGCGTCTATTTCACCTAATTCCTTGTGTAGTTTACTTATTTCTACGGTCAATTTATTTAATAAGTCCACCTCTAGTTTAGGTAAACTAGAGGTGGACTTAAATAAATTGACCGACATATACGCCAAATCAGGTCATTTCACGTCTATTGTACCTAATTTAGCGTCTAGTTTAACTAATTTCACTTATAATTATTTCACTTGAACGCGATTTTACCCAATTAAATGTAAAATTACTTTTTTCTTGCCCTTCACTAAGACATCACTCAAATCTAGCAATTGAAATAACATGTACATAAAAAGACTTGAGCCAACTAGCTTGACGCTCACACCGACTAGGAGACACTATTTCGGAAATCGCCAGACTGGGTGGTATGTGGAAGTTTTGTCGTCAGCGTTTTTATAGATGGAAGGAAACGCCTGGTGCAATTTTTCGGTAGAATAGGGGTTTTGAATGGGGCGTATTCGATTAAGAGTATTTATTTCTACTAGATCTAATTCATGGACAATAAAATATTTTTATGAGCGGCTTGATAACTTCTGACAGTAAGGCCCGCCACTGTCTTACAATCCTCTACCAACCAGGACTTGGCTCCCGTTGTGGATTATGGCCTAACCTTCCCACGATGCAGGAAGAGACCCATGTCCCAGCAGCGGGGTCATTCATGGGTTGATATTGATCGAAAAGATTGTTTAGTCTATTTTGCTTGGTCACCAAAAATGCCACTATTATCAATGGTGATTTTGGTGTCCGCAACTCGACTACTGGTAAGCTTTTTATGGCATGGTTGCAAGGTGTCATCTATTCCTGCCACCCCAACTTCTCCAGGAATGCTAGCAGCTTTCTTATGTCACCGAAAGCCTCCCGAATCGTCCCTGAGTTTATCAGGAGAGAGGCTCGTTGTCTTACCACCCTCGCACACTTCACCAGCCCGTGGGTGGCTGTTTCTTCCACGTTCATGCATTATTTTTCTATTGTTGTCAGGTTCTCAAAGCTGTTGTTACGTTTGACATTCCGTCTTGCCTGCACGTTATAATATTTTTAATCATTGTAAACTTTCGATACATTTAATCCGACGCTTTGCTATTTTTATACCAACCCGGACTTGGCCCCGTAGTGGAGTATGGCCTAATCTTCCTGCGATGCACGAAGATACCCGTGCAGTTGTGACATACAAAGAGTTGATATCGATATTTATTTATCCGCAAATACTTACAGTTAAACTTGCTGTGTGGTGTCGGCCTAGAGAATAGCACCAACCCAAATTCGTCCCGCGGGTGTCGTAAAAGGCGACTAAGAGACACAAACCGGGGAGGTGGGCAGCAGCGCCCCCTGTAGTACAATTCCACCAAACTGCGATCCCCAACCCGCATACCCAGCGTGGGGATTATGGGCATTACCCCACAATGATGGCGCAACCTTGCTCTATGGCGCTCTTTGGGGGAGGGCTATGTCCAACAGTGGACTAATATAGCCTGAAGAAGAAGAAGAAGAAACTTATATGGCATGCATCAAAGTAAGATTAACCATCGTTATAATTCAAGACGAGTAAATTTTAGTTTAGTTAATTTAGGCTTAAAAATTGTATCGTGTTCTTTTGTTTTGTATTATATTGCATTGCATTACATTGCATTGTATTGTATTGCATAGTATAAGATTGTATTATTGTTGTAGCACACTTAAGCCCCGATGCGACGTTTCGTGAGTCACTGGACCAGGCCCTTGTTGAAAATCAGTGCTGTGGGCAACAAACTCGCACTAATTACTGAGCCTGAGGCCGTTTTACTGCCGCCGCATGGACACGGCTCGTATTCCCTTAGTGTGTTTTACCGTGTGATATTTTTATTTTTTCTCTGTGTTTTACGACTTGTATATGTGACAATATAGTTTATTTCATTACAAGTGCGGAAAGGCTGTCATTGCAAAGAGTTCCGACAAATGTCTACCCGAGCCGAGGCGCAGCCGAAGGCGAGGGTTGACAGTCAGAACAAGTTGCAATGACGGTTGCAACGAAGGACGTGTACTGAACGACTATTTTAATACAGTTGCGAAAAAATGAAGCAATTTATTATAATAAAATTATTTGGAAAATGGCGCCAACCATAAAATAATATAAGCAGAGGTTTTTTTTTTCTTCACCCATTCTGGTAGGCAAAGGGAACCAAGTCTTCAGTAGAACTTTTTTATTGATATGAAGTGAAAATGAAATTTAATGAGATGAAATGAAATCTATTAATAAAGTAATGAAAAAAGTTAGTAGCTTCTTTTTAGAAATATACTTTTTTGCATGAATCATAAAAACTTCTATAATTTTTTTTAGTAAAAACTTCATGGTTGGTTTTTTTAATAGAACGCACGAGTGCGGGAAAGGTAAAAAAAAGCACGAGTATGTAATAGCCCACATCCCGAACGCTATACGTTCCTGCAATACGCCACTTTTTAAGCCACTGTATTATAAAAAAAATGTATTTCTTCTTCTTTTTCTAACTGGCTTGGATTATTGCCTGTAGTAAGTCATTAGCTGTGACAAGTGTATCAAAACTTCAGCTCTCAAACCCAGATGTGCACAAATTATAATTTGTTAAGATCGACCCACTAAATTTCATTATCCCACATATCATTTGCGATACCAATTTGTTTGGGCATGGTGCGATCAAATAATTTTTAGTATCTATTTGAAAAAGTTGTTATTTTAAAATTATTTAGAGGCTAAAAATTCCACCCATGCCCGGACTCGAACCCGCGACCTCTGGCAAACCGTGCCAGCGCTCTCTCAACTGAACTAATGGGCGATCACCGACATCAGTGAAATTTTAACCTCTTTACATTACTCATTGCACATGTATTACGTACAGATAGCAACATCTGGCTGAAGTAATTTGCATTACTTGCAGCCCTGAGTACCTACTTCGCAGTTAGGTTTTACGTCGGAATGATATCGCTGTACCCACATGATTATATTCTTTTTAATGCACTAACCCGTGCTAAGGACAATTTTAAAAACCTATTTAGAGGCTAAAAATTCCACCCATGTCGGGACTCGAACCCGCGACCTCTGGCTAACTGTGCCAGCGCTCTCCCAATAAGTTGTTATTGTGCTACCGATTGTATTGCAATGAAATAAAAGTAACAATGTACTATACAGTGCAACATGCTATTAAACTCTTCTAAATGCCAGTTTCATTCATTCAAGTCTACAAAACTGCCCCTCTATTTACGGAAATTTTTCCCATTTCAACTTGTAGCGCAGCTTAGTTTTAAGGGATCTATTCTGGACTCATAGATTTTGTACCTGTTTGAGAACACAATCTTATGATATACTTAGAAAAGATAGGAAATCTGCAATTTTTTCCGGGTACATAAATTCATGTAGTACAAAGAATACGTTCTCGTTATTAACATAGAAAAATCTAATGTCAAAAGTAATATACGCGTCGAATTGATAACCTCCTTTTTTGAAGTCAGCTAATGATGACTCAATAAGCACATTCTGTATCAGTTTCATATTTATTTTCCGTTTGTAGGTAATTATGTGTATAAACTATAAAATGTCTTGTCTAATATTGTTGCGTTGCGTTTAGATATAATAAATATTTCCTGACAAATATACACTTTCTTAACAAGATTTTAAACCAAGGTTGTACTTCTACAGTTTCGATGATTTACGTAGGTGCCGACGAAATATAAATGTAGTGTGCAAAATGCATCATAGCTTTTAGCGATAAGACCGCCAGTTGTATACGGCAATACTTAGATATGTAAGCCTTTTCATGTATTTTGTTTTCCGGTGTGTACAATAAAGAGTTCTAATCTTATCTAAAACTCGCTCACTAATAAAATAAATAATTAATTCATCTACACTGCCGAAATTGCAGGTAATTTTTGTTTTCGTCAAGGCGCAGGCCTTCTCTCAGAGAGAGAATTACGACTATTAATTAATTAATGCTTAATTACGACGCCTGCCCACCGCCGATGGGAAACTTCACACTTCAGAAACGTAGAGTTCCTCACGATATTTTCCTTTACGATCAGCGGGTGGTATTGCTATTATTATTGCTAGTGGTATTGGTATTTTAAAAATTACTGCCGTCGTCGTCAGGTTATACTAGTCCACTGCTGGACATAGCCCTCCTCTAAAGAGCGCCACGTTGTGCTATCATAGGGGGTAATGCCCATAATCCCCACGCTGGGCATGCGGGTTGGGGATCGCAGTACGGTGGAATTGTACTGCAGGGGGCGCTGCCACCCACCCCCCCGTTAATTAATCGCGTTTTACGACACCCGTGGGAAGAATTGGGTAAAAATTACATGTGAGTTCTAATATTCCCAGCGTCAATGTTCTAAAATAACTAGCTAGATTATAATATCGAGCGACTATGAATAGGGTGCCTTGGACAAATATTTTAGTTGTATCTTCAGCGAGCAAACATTTTCAGTTCACTTGACTCCGACTAGACAATCTCGTGCGCAAACAGTGAATGGGGACGACGTTTCGCACTCTTTTTCACGTGCGACCAAAAGCTTCATCTAACAGAGACAAAAGATTTTTAAGAGCTACACACTTCAGCTGGCACTCTAAGCTAACAGCCTGTTAGCAGAAAGCAAACGTGCGCCCATATTCGTTAATATAAAATATGATATTTCTTATATTCTTTTTAATGCACTAACCCGTGCTAAAGACAATTTTAAAAAACCTATTTAGAGGCTAAAAATTCCACCTATGCTGGGATTCAAACCCGCGCCCTCTGGCTATCCGTGCCAGCGCTCTTTCCAACTGAGCTAATGGGCGACTCACCGTTATCGTTATCAACCCTTGTATGTCCCCACTGCTGGGGCACAGGTCTCTTCCTGCATCGCAGGAAGGTTAGGCCATACTCCACCACGGCCAAGTCCGGGTTGGTGGAGGATTGTAAGACAGTGGCGGGCCTTACTGTCAGAAGTTATCAAGCCGCCCATAAGGCCTCTGACATGGCTTTACGACTGCCATTACACGACAGCCGGCACCAACGGCTTAACGTGCCTTGCGAAGCACGGAAACGCTCGGAAAAATGCCACTAGCGGTAGTCACGGGACGCTCACCCATCCTGTACCTGACCGCGCTTGTTGTTGCTTAACCAAGTGATTGGTCCCAATCACTCGGTTCGCCAAGGCCACGAGCGTTTCCCGGCATTAGTGAAATTTCGAACTTCTTTACAATATTCGTATGATATTTCCTATCTTTCCTATATACGTCCCATTGCAAGACCTTCTCTCAGAAAGAGAGAGAGAGTACTTGATTACCCATCGCGGATTGGCAATTTCAAGCGTTGCAGTATTTGAACACCTCAGACTCTCAAATATGTTTTGCTTCACCGTTAGCGAGAAATAACTAAAAGAATATGTAACTCGATAAATTTTGAATATGTCGCAACCAGTAGAAGGGTTTGAGCAGAAACAAAAAAAGATTACAGGTGCTACATGTGCCTACTTCGAGAAATAATAATGACTGAGAGATGGATCGACCAGGTGGGATGACGATCTGCGAAAAACTGCCGGCAGATGCTGGATGCGGCAAGCTGAAGACAGGGCGCTATGGCGCTCATTAGGGGAGGGCTATGTCTAGCAGTAGACTACATAATATAGCCTGAAGAAGAAGAAGAGATATGGAAGTTGTTAAGCAATACTGTGTCAACCCTCTTAATGTCAAAAATTTATGATTTAGATGGATAGAGAACACTTTATTGTACATAAAAATGGAAATTACACAGATATTATCTCGTTAACTTAGGATTTAAACTACGGTTTAAAAAATGTGCTTTGCTATTGGAACGAATTTACTTTAAAATATTCTGAAAAACACGTCACACGAACTACTGATGTAGTGGCTCACAATCACGAGAGAGGTACCTAATTTTGTATAGTACCTACAGAAAATAGGTTACCTACGTTAGATAATAGAGAACGTTTTTTTATGAAATTTAAAATGAATTTACAAATAAACAAAGCCCGTAAAAAACGTGTTTTTCTCAAAAACCTTTATTCCATTGGAAGAACAATCCTATTATTTAGGGCGAAAAACATTTTCAGCGATCATCCGCGTCCGCACTGTGTCTACAGATATTAAGGCGGTGGCAGTGTCCAAACATACCTACGTTACAGTTTTAATGAAGTTCCGAGGTCAAGAATCCATCCCAAGGGTGTCTGGAAGAGATCACTTTAAGGGAAAAGACCGCCAATGGTCTGTTTACAGATATTAAGACGATGGCAGTTTCCAAGCATACCTACGTTACAGTTTTAATGAAGTTCCTAGGACAAGAATCCATCCCAAGGGTGTCCAGAAGAGATCACTTTCAGCGTATATATTTGTTTCGTAAATCTTTCTTCTTTCATCCCCTCCACACGTCCAAACCAACGTAACAGTTAATTACAACCGAAAATGAAGCTAATCTCACCTCCAGGTATTTCCCTATGTGCTCTTAACGTCTCAGAACCAAGAGACTTCCCCTTAACACGAGGCACACTAAATATTCCACTCGCATACCTCTTAAACCGGAGGGTGCGAAACAAGCCTTCTATAGCACGACCGATAGACAACAATACGTAGTTAAGTTCACACACAGACGATAGCTCGACGCGCCGCGCGTATTGATGTACCGTGCCAGGAAATATCGTACGCCCGGGCATGAAGAAACAACTGCAGCGCGTATTGATGTACCGTGCCCGGCCACTATGCCCGGGCATGAATGACAAGTAATACAAGAGTAGCAATAACAAATACTTCGAATTTCTCAGAAAAGAGCGTGACAGAACGTTACTTTAGTATTAAATACTTATTTGAAATTCACAATTCAGAAAGCGCCATATATTGACTACATAGGAAGTTTGTTACAAAATTGATTAGGATTTTTATGAAGGATTTCCTTTTTTGTCAAATGTACGCAATTTAATTTTTTTTAATGCACTATCCCGTGCAATTAAAAAAAAACGTGCTAAGGACAATTTTAAAAAACTGGGTTCGAGTCCAGGCTTGGGTGGCATTTTTAGCCTCTAAGTAGGTTTTTAAAACTGTATGTTGGTTATAAAGCCCATGACACTCGTGCAATTACGACGCATAAATTTGTATATAACTAGCAGATTCCATTAACGTTGTTTTGTCATATTAATAAGCCAACGACCTATTTTCAGACCAACCAAATATACACAAAAAAAATATATAAATCGGTGAAGCCGATTTAGAGGCTAAAAATTTCCCCCATGCCGGGATTCGAACCCGCAACCTCTGGATATCCGTGCCAGCGCTCTACCAATTGAGCCAATGGGCGACTCACGGCATCAGTGAAATTTCGAACCTCTTTACACTATTCTCTGTATTATGTACAAATAAATTAAATTTATTAAATTTGTTCCTTAGCACGGGTTAGTGCATTAAAAATAAAAATAGTATAATCGGTGAAGCCGTTTCAGAAGAGTTCAATAAAAATTTCACTCTCAGTCTCAGTGCACCCGGAAATCGCTGTCTTAGTGCACTCGCCCCGAGTGAGCTAAAAATAGCTATTCGAAGGCACAATCCGCTATTTGACACATCAAATTTGACGCGATAAATGAATATTTCCTGTAGTATTTAACGTAATAAATCGAAATATATTGATTTTGCTAAGTAAGTATGCAGGATGGCTGCAAAATTTGCAAAGTAAAAATATTTTTTCCTCGTTTAATTTGTAACGGCGAAAACGCTATCCGCCATCTTGAAAGCATCTAAAGTATGTAAACAAACATCTTTCAGCCAGAGCCAGTGGACATTGATTATTATAGGACTTACATCAAAGTGATCTGCACATAAATACACCCGAGTTTCAATTGATAAAGAGTCGGGGTCTCCTTTGGCAAGTTTGAGCCAAGTTTTTTTAATGTTAATTTCACTGGGTACACGAATCCACAACTTCCCGGGGGTCTTTACTGTCGTGTTTTTTCATTCTCGAACAATGCAATAATGATTATTGGTATATTTTACGTCATGGTTGCGTTGTAGTTATTTCACTATGCTCAGAGATCACTTACAGAAAATTTAATGTCAAACTTTGTTTACAATTTTTTGGACTTCAAACCATAGACAAAAGTGGCTGACCGTGTTTTTGGCTGTTTAGGAAAATAAAGTTTTTAAATACATTTTTATGTTGCGTTTAGGTCCTCAAAAATATACTAAAATATTTTTTGGTCTAATGGAAGAGTTATTTACCGTTTAAGACTTACTTGAAAAAAGAGTCAAATAGCGGATTACATCTTTTTTTATGTAGCCTATAAACGTCGCACTGCAGGGCACAGGCCTTCTTTCAGAGAGAGAGTATGGGCTTGGTTACCACGCGTGCCCACAGTGGATTGGCAATTTCAAGCGCTGAAGTATTTGGACACGTCAGACACTCAGGTTTACTTTCTCTTTGTTCCACTGACCCGTGCTAAGGACAATTTTAAAAACCTATTTTATCATAATCAACCCATTATGTCCCCACCAATGGGCACAGGTCTTCTATCTGAGGAAAGTATAGGCCATACTCCCCCACGGGGGCCAAGTCCGGATTGGTGGAGGCTTGCGAGACTAGTGGCTGGTCTTACTGTCAGAACTTTTCAAGCCGCCCTAAGGCCTCTGACTTGGCTTAACGACTGCCATCCATCGACGGCAGCCGGCACCAACTGCTTAGCGTGCCATGTGAAGCACGGAACCGCTCGGAAAAATGCCACTAGTGTTAGTTATAGACGGTTTACCCCATCCATGCTCTGAACTCGCCCTGTGTTGCTTAACCATCGTGATCGTTTAAGATCACTCAGGCAGCCGAAGCTAAGAGCGATTCGTAAAAACCTATTTAGAGGCTAAAAATTCCACCCATGCCGAGACTCGAACCCGCGACCTCTGGCTAACCGTGCCAACGCTCTCCCAACTCAGCTACTGGGCAAGTACCAGCATCAGTGAAATTTCGAACCTCTTTACAATACTCTCTGTATTACTTACATGCAGCGACATCTGGCTGAGGTTTCCTCACGACGTTCCTTGCGACCGAGCGAAATGCTTCTTAATAGCTAAAAAATCTGTCTTACCGTTCTGAGGTCGTGAAAGTGCACCTTAAGTGGAGTTTAATTAAATATGTAAGTGTTTTATAAACAAAAAGCGAGCAAAGTTCTGTAAACAAGATGTCTGTACGTACATTATGATGCTGGCTCCTAAAAGGCATTAGGTACACAACGGGTTCCTTCATTCCTCTATTTGCAGTTGACAATAATGATATTATTTTTCCGAGCTTATATTGAATAGTTATAATTTAATTTATGCGCTTTTTTCCTTCTTAATACTAAGACCAGAAGAAGGTGCTTTATTTCTCTCCGTTTATCAATTTTTTATAATTATATTTTAGGTATAAAATAAGGAATACTTTTATCTTATCTTTTTTGTCATTCTTTTTTTTATATAGATTTATATGCCTCTTTGCAGGGTGCAGGCTTTCTCTCAGAGAGACAGTATGGGCTTAATTACCAGGCATGCCCACTACGGATTGGCAAGTATGCCGATGTTTTCCTTCACCGTTAGGGAGGTTAAAGTTTATAGAGATTTAATAATACTTTAGAATCGCTCATGTTCTAGCCAAGCCGATATATGCAACCGTTTTTGTTGCAAATTCACCCTTGATATAACCGAGTAGAGTGCATGCTTGTTAAGTTTTAAGTGACGAGAAATGCAAAAAATACTTAGATGTCGTATTTATTTCCTTCTACCAACTCAAAGTTTAACAACGACCAAAGTTTCAACTTCAACCTCACGCCAGATGCAATAAGGCACTTATCCCGGCCCTCATAAATAACCATACCATTTCATTAGCGAATTGAATCCCCTAGCTCCCTTCAGAGAAAAAAACTCATTGAAAAACTAATTAGAATGGCTAATTAATTAACATTTCTAGTAGCCCTATTGAACCGGTATGAAAAGACGTCGTAACTCGCGAGCAACACACTATCCATAATAGATTTCAGAACGCGCGCGACCCCTTCGCTCTCATACAATACAGCTATCTCTTTCAGAGCCAAGCGAGAACACCCCTAGTGCGTTCCCAAACACCAATCAGTGAAGACGTCAACGCGCGTTCTCGAATTTTATATTTCGAATCATGGAAATTCGCGATTTGAATTTTTGATTCGCGCGCAGACTGCGGAACGGTTTTGTTCTTTTTTAATATTCCAGTTGCTCGAGAGTATTTTTTTTTCGTAATATTTTGTGCCTGGAAAATGTACTTTAGTGAATGTAAAGAGAGTGCTTCAGATTGATGTTGTGCGGGAAGAAGTTTTTAGTGACTTTTTATTTTTAAATTTTAGCTGCAACATTTTTTTTTCATGCCAGTATTTTAAAATATAAGAATATTATAAAAGATGAAAAAATAAAAACAAAAAGTGTGAAAAATAAGTGGTAAGAATTCGTTTTTTGAAATGTGATCTGCGGCAGGTGACGTTTAAAAGGGAATTGTCATTAAGGTAAGAGAAATTACTAGAAAATATTTTTTTTTTTAAAAAAAAAAAAAAGAAAATAATAATTGTATTCTTGACTCATTAAAAATATTTTTTTTTTTAATTGTTTTAGTTTTTAATTTTCATTTAAATATTAAAGGTGGTGTCTAAAAAAATCAGACACATATGTAAATCACATATGATGAATGATACACTCAATTTAACATACATATTTTTTTAGTCGTCCCAAAGTCTTTACTTTGTTTCTCTTTTTTTTTCTCTTTCAAAGTCTTTACTTTTTCTTTTGAGTTCTTTAACAGTACTCTACGTAGGCGTACGCCGCACTTAACCTCATTACTTTAAAAATAATACTAAAAAAAATATCTTAAAATCGCCCCCAAGTGGACCGTTAACCAAAACACGATAAAACATGAAAACATGCTTCGTCTTCAAAAGATATTTTTCACGGACAAACAGACAACATACAAAGGGACCAAGGGGCTCAAATTGAAGAGTTCCTAACTTTTACTAGAATAAATGTTGACCTCAATTTTTGACCCCGGTCTAGAGGTTGGGGTGTGGAAAAGAGTGCACCTTTTCAAGCTTTCCTTAGATTTTTACAATGAGAAATCTTTTAAAAATAACTTAAATTCATTACTATTCGTGCAATTTAATTAATTAAACATAATTTTAACTTTAAAAAGTACAAGAGATTTGGCTGTAAAAAAGAGTGCACTTTTTCAAGCTATCCTTAGATTTTTAAAATGAGAAATCTTTTAAAAATAATTACTGTACATTAGTAATAGTGAAATTTAATTAATTCCACGTAATTTTAATAACTTAAATTAAAAATTAATTATATACAAATTAATTGTAATTAATTACCGTAACTCAGGTATTTAAGTTTTTCATGTACAAACTCTTAAAATATATGGTGTTTAACAGAGTATTAATCCAATCTAATCTAATTTAGACCAATCTCCTGTCACAGTTTTTGCTATCGAACTCATCATCGATTTCTAACACAAAGTTTGGAGTTTTTTTGTCCACTTTTTCTTCAAAATGATCTAGATTTTGAAATGGCCACCTAGTTTGAATTGTAACCTTCATTAAGCCGCAGTTTCTGCGCTACTTTGAATAAAACCTTTTCCTTTCATTTAATTTCCATGTTATTTTGTATAGTATTTTGTAAGGTTAACACGAGCACTAGACATAATTAAAACAGTTTTTATACAGATGTCACTCGTTTATTATATTATTTTAAATTTTTTTAAAAAAATACAGGTGTCGTGGTCTCGGATGACTGAGGTGACAGGCGTCTTTTTGAAAGCATTGAGACCACGGCACCTGTAAAAGTGCCGAAACGTCGGAAAATCGTAAAAATATAATAAACGAGTGAAATCAGTATAAAAACAGTTTTAATTATGTTATTTTGTGTTTTGTATATTTGATAGATCTGTCTCTACGCCATAGGCTAGCTAGATTTTCGCACTTATCCTCATAGTTGGGCTATTGTACGTAACAAGCGCTGAGGTAATTAAACACATCACACACTCAGGTTTTCTCACGATGATTTCCTTCACACTTAGCGAGTGGTATTGCTACTATAACTTCACAAATGTGCGTAACTTGGAAAATTACACGCCCTCGGGATTCGAACCTACGACCTTCAGATTAAGAAGCTCGCGTTCTACCGCTCTACCACCGCTCTTAGGTAGTAGGCTAATAATATGGCAAAACGACATTAGAGGGGGCAGCTATTAATATTATAGAAAAGTGAAATTGCGTTGTTCTATTGGAACAAAAAAACAATTTGTGGTGAACGGAACGTATATCCCTCGTGGGTATAATAATTCTTATTTATTGCCAATACACTCGCTAGCGAAAGTTATTTTTCGCCGCTGTTTATAATATTTTTATTTCTATTGCCTTAAGAGAATAGGCTCAACATCGGGACTGTACTTAAATTGTAATTGTTTTATGTAGCCTGTAAGCGTCCCAATGCAGGACACAGGCCTTCTGTCAGAGAGAGATGGGGGCTTGGTATCAACCCTTGTATGTCCCCACTGCTGGGGCACGGGTCTCTTCCTGCATCGCAGGAAGATTAGTCCCTACTCCACCACGGGGGCCAAGTCCGGGCTGATGGAGGATTGTAAGACAGTGACAGGCCTTACTGTCAGAATTTATCAAGCCGACCATAAGGCCTCTGACATGGCTTAACGACTGCCATTACATGACAACCGGCACCAACGGCTTAACGTGTCTTGCGAAGCACGGCTGGGGGCTTAATATGGGTTTAATTACCACGCGTATGTACCGTGTATTGATTAGCAAAAAGAAATTGATCCGGAAGAGATATTGAGGGATATTGAAAGCACTTTGAAAAGACTAAGTTTGGAATTTTTTTTTTTCATTTTTTCTCCAAAATTATCTAGTTATGAAATGGACACCTATTTTGACTTGTAACGTTCATTAAGCCGCAGCGCCTGTGCTACTTTGAATAAAACCTTTACGTTTAATTTCAATAATCAGTATTGTAATAAAAAAATTGCCAAAACTGTTTAAGCCACGGTATGACTTTTTTTTTATTTAATTTACAAAACGCTGTGGGTTTTGTAAATAAAATTAAAAAAAAAGTCATGCCGTGGCTTAAAAAGTTTTGGCAATTTTTTATTACAATACCGATTATTGTAATAAAAAATTAATAAACAAGTTAATAAATATTAACTGTTACAAATATGATTTATCTTTGGCCAATTACGGGCTTATTTTATATTGACATAACTTGGAGATAGGCATTATTATTAATTACAAACTTTAGAGTCTTTAGAGACAGCAAAAGGTAACAATATGAGAAAAAAGAAAAAACATTGAAATACCAAAATCAGGCAGAGTATTGAAATTAAATATAAAAATATTAAAATCATGACTGCAGACTGTATCTATTTCTATGTGAGTACATGTAAGTATGGATGTTGGTGTCTTTGTGTGTGTGTGTGTATGTGTGTGTGTATGATGGGAGAGAGCGGTGAGTGCAATGTGCGTAGTAATGAAAGATGCCATAAGGCCTTAACTCTCCTCTTTAAGACATTGCAATAGTGACTGTTTAAAAGCCGTCTTTGACAAGTGGAAAATGTCTATGCCAGAAAATCGCTTGTTGTAGATGTCAAGTAGACGACAACTTATAGAGCTCATTATATGTTAATAACTAGCTGGTGCCCGCGACCTCGTCTGTGCAGGAACTGACATTAAAATTACTACATAAATATTTTGGGTCGTATTTGTATAATGAAACAGCCTGACAATATTAAGATGTTACAGTTGCACTATGGTAACACGTAACAATATTGTCAACATAAAAAATACGGTAACTAAGCACTGAGGAGCCCTAATCTTAGGTCTATAGGCCTATGCCTACTGCAGTATGCTTCTATAAAATATATTTAACGATTTTTTATGACATTAATTATATAATAAGAACTGGGGAAGAGCTCGTGCCCTAGCCGAACCGAGTGATTGGAATCAATCACTTGAGTTTAGCAACAACAGGCGAGGTCAGGTGCAGGATGGGTGACCGTCCCGTAACTACCGCTAGTGGCATTTTTTCCGAGCGCTTCCAAGCTTCGCAAGGAACGTTAAGCCGTTGGTGCCGGTTGTCATGTAATGGCAGTCGTTAAGCCATATAGAGACCTTATGGGCGGCTTGATAACTTCTGTCTTACAATCCTCCGCCAACCCGGACTTGGCCCCCGTGGTGAAGTATGGCCTAATCTTCCTGTGATGCAGGAAGAGACCCGTGCCTCAGCAGTGGGGACATTCATGGGATGATATCGAGGAAAAATAATTATCTTCGATTGAATCTATTTTATGTGCCTCTCTCAGACATGTTTTATCCCTGCAGTGTGGTGACGTATATGGGTTATATAAAAAGAATGTCACTTATATTTCAAAAAACTGGTCAAGTGCGGACCCGCGCACTAGGGTTTCGTACTAATGTGTAGGTAGGTGCGTAAATATAATAAATAGTTAAGGAATTAATTATTGCTGTTTTTACGAGGTGTTCTCGAACTCCAAAGACTGTTTTTTATGATTTAATTACAATCGTATGTATAGTTTTCGAATATTTATAGCACAAGACAATATTAAATGCCAAAGTCTACGGGAAGTAGGTACCCTATAAACGTGAATTCTCTCAAGTGTCAAAATACACTTTTTTTTTCGGTCTAAACAGCCGTACGTTTTTCGTGCTAACTTAGAAGATTTCTTTGTTTAAAATTTTAGGAGACTAAACTCGAGTACATACATCGACATAGCGCAGAGAATTAGCGAGCTGAAGTGGCAGTGGTGGAGTATGGCCTAACCTTCCTGCGATGCAGGAAGAGACCCGTGCCCCAGCAGTGGGGACATACAAGGGTTGATAACGATAACGAACGAACGAAGTGGCAGTGAGCTGGCCATATCTCGCGAAGAACCAACAACCGTTGGACTAAACGTGTTCTTGAGTGGAGACCGCGACTCGGCAAACGTAGTGTAGGACGCCACTACGTTTGCCCTCGCTACACAATACACTCGCTAGCGAAAGTTATTTTTCGCCGCTGTTTATAATATTTTTATTTCTATTGCCTTAAGAGAATAGGCTCAACATCGGGACTGTACTTAAATTGTAATTGTTTTATGTAGCCTGTAAGCGTCCCAATGCAGGACACAGGCCTTCTGTCAGAGAGAGATGGGGGCTTGGTATCAACCCTTGTATGTCCCCACTGCTGGGGCACGGGTCTCTTCCTGCATCGCAGGAAGATTAGTCCCTACTCCACCACGGGGGCCAAGTCCGGGCTGATGGAGGATTGTAAGACAGTGACAGGCCTTACTGTCAGAATTTATCAAGCCGACCATAAGGCCTCTGACATGGCTTAACGACTGCCATTACATGACAACCGGCACCAACGGCTTAACGTGTCTTGCGAAGCACGGCTGGGGGCTTAATATGGGTTTAATTACCACGCGTATGTACCGTGTATTGATTAGCAAAAAGAAATTGATCCGGAAGAGATATTGAGGGATATTGAAAGCACTTTGAAAAGACTAAGTTTGGAATTTTTTTTTTTCATTTTTTCTCCAAAATTATCTAGTTATGAAATGGACACCTATTTTGACTTGTAACGTTCATTAAGCCGCAGCGCCTGTGCTACTTTGAATAAAACCTTTACGTTTAATTTCAATAATCAGTATTGTAATAAAAAAATTGCCAAAACTGTTTAAGCCACGGTATGACTTTTTTTTTATTTAATTTACAAAACGCTGTGGGTTTTGTAAATAAAATTAAAAAAAAAGTCATGCCGTGGCTTAAAAAGTTTTGGCAATTTTTTATTACAATACCGATTATTGTAATAAAAAATTAATAAACAAGTTAATAAATATTAACTGTTACAAATATGATTTATCTTTGGCCAATTACGGGCTTATTTTATATTGACATAACTTGGAGATAGGCATTATTATTAATTACAAACTTTAGAGTCTTTAGAGACAGCAAAAGGTAACAATATGAGAAAAAAGAAAAAACATTGAAATACCAAAATCAGGCAGAGTATTGAAATTAAATATAAAAATATTAAAATCATGACTGCAGACTGTATCTATTTCTATGTGAGTACATGTAAGTATGGATGTTGGTGTCTTTGTGTGTGTGTGTGTATGTGTGTGTGTATGATGGGAGAGAGCGGTGAGTGCAATGTGCGTAGTAATGAAAGATGCCATAAGGCCTTAACTCTCCTCTTTAAGACATTGCAATAGTGACTGTTTAAAAGCCGTCTTTGACAAGTGGAAAATGTCTATGCCAGAAAATCGCTTGTTGTAGATGTCAAGTAGACGACAACTTATAGAGCTCATTATATGTTAATAACTAGCTGGTGCCCGCGACCTCGTCTGTGCAGGAACTGACATTAAAATTACTACATAAATATTTTGGGTCGTATTTGTATAATGAAACAGCCTGACAATATTAAGATGTTACAGTTGCACTATGGTAACACGTAACAATATTGTCAACATAAAAAATACGGTAACTAAGCACTGAGGAGCCCTAATCTTAGGTCTATAGGCCTATGCCTACTGCAGTATGCTTCTATAAAATATATTTAACGATTTTTTATGACATTAATTATATAATAAGAACTGGGGAAGAGCTCGTGCCCTAGCCGAACCGAGTGATTGGAATCAATCACTTGAGTTTAGCAACAACAGGCGAGGTCAGGTGCAGGATGGGTGACCGTCCCGTAACTACCGCTAGTGGCATTTTTTCCGAGCGCTTCCAAGCTTCGCAAGGAACGTTAAGCCGTTGGTGCCGGTTGTCATGTAATGGCAGTCGTTAAGCCATATAGAGACCTTATGGGCGGCTTGATAACTTCTGTCTTACAATCCTCCGCCAACCCGGACTTGGCCCCCGTGGTGAAGTATGGCCTAATCTTCCTGTGATGCAGGAAGAGACCCGTGCCTCAGCAGTGGGGACATTCATGGGATGATATCGAGGAAAAATAATTATCTTCGATTGAATCTATTTTATGTGCCTCTCTCAGACATGTTTTATCCCTGCAGTGTGGTGACGTATATGGGTTATATAAAAAGAATGTCACTTATATTTCAAAAAACTGGTCAAGTGCGGACCCGCGCACTAGGGTTTCGTACTAATGTGTAGGTAGGTGCGTAAATATAATAAATAGTTAAGGAATTAATTATTGCTGTTTTTACGAGGTGTTCTCGAACTCCAAAGACTGTTTTTTATGATTTAATTACAATCGTATGTATAGTTTTCGAATATTTATAGCACAAGACAATATTAAATGCCAAAGTCTACGGGAAGTAGGTACCCTATAAACGTGAATTCTCTCAAGTGTCAAAATACACTTTTTTTTTCGGTCTAAACAGCCGTACGTTTTTCGTGCTAACTTAGAAGATTTCTTTGTTTAAAATTTTAGGAGACTAAACTCGAGTACATACATCGACATAGCGCAGAGAATTAGCGAGCTGAAGTGGCAGTGGTGGAGTATGGCCTAACCTTCCTGCGATGCAGGAAGAGACCCGTGCCCCAGCAGTGGGGACATACAAGGGTTGATAACGATAACGAACGAACGAAGTGGCAGTGAGCTGGCCATATCTCGCGAAGAACCAACAACCGTTGGACTAAACGTGTTCTTGAGTGGAGACCGCGACTCGGCAAACGTAGTGTAGGACGCCACTACGTTTGCCGAGTGTGGGATGACGATCTTCAAAAAACTGCGGGCAGATGCTGGATGCGGCAAGCTGAAGACAGGGCGCTATGGCACTCATTAGGGTAGGGCTATGTACAGCAGTAGACTACATAATATAGCCTGAAGAAGAAGAAGAAACTCTAGTACCGGTTACGGTTTTAATTTTACCTTGATTCTACGCATTTCCAAGATGAAAGGTCTTGACAGACATTTGGACGGACGGCTCACAAAGCGATTCTATAAGCGTTCCATTTTTCCTTCTAGAGCGTGGACCCCCAAAAATATTTATCTACACTAAATTCTTTTAAAACTTTCCCTTTTGTATACTCTTAAAAGAAATATGCGCAAAACAACCTAAAATATACAAACATCTGGCAGTTACCACTCGAAGCATAAAAAAAACAAACTTTAGGGTCGCTGGAACCCTTTTTGTAATGAGACCTTAAGACAAACGATTTCTTTTCTAAAGAATTCCAAGTCTCGCCAAGTTCAGGCGCCTTTAGAAAAATATTCTTAACGAGGTTATTTTGATTCTTGTAAGTTGCGGCTTTACTAGCGCGAAGGAAACCATCGCAAGGAAACCTGAGTGTAATCAAATAACAAAGCCGAGCGCTTAAAATTGCTAATCTGTGGTGGGTACTTGACCCCATACTCTCTCTCATTTTCTCTCTCTCTCTTTCTCTCTCTCTCTTTCTCTCTCTCTCTCTCTCTGAGAGATGGCTTGTGCCCTGCAGTCTAACGTTTATAATTTACATAAAAAAATAAGTTACGAAAGAGTAACTCACCTCACAGATAAACCTGTACAGGTTTCAGTGAAGGTTTCTTGTATCTAATTATTATGTATTATGTTAATGTCTTGAATGAATAAATTAACAAAAAACAACTTAGTATAGAATATGTCTACATATTCTATTTAGATTTACGGGCTTATTTATAGAAACACAATTCCTTGAACACTCGATAAACGCCGTTTAAACTAATCTATGGACTAGATTTTAGAAACCTATTTAGAGGCTAAAAATTCCACCCATGCCAGGATTCGAATCCGCGATCTCTGGCTATCCGTGCCAGCGCTCTTTCCAATTGAGCTAATGGGCGACTCACCGGCATCAGTGAAATTTCGAACCTCTTTACAATATTCTCTGTATTACGTACAGGCAGCGACATCTGGCTGAAGTAATTTGCATCACTTGCAGATTTTAGAAGTCAAAGTACCTTAGAATAAAATAAACTTCATCTGAGGAGATAGACAGATATATAGTAGATTCTTTAATGACGATAGTCCCGACCGATTTCGGTCACGGCGACTACTTCAACTCCCATTTTGGTGGCGTTGCGATTGGTGCGCTCGCATATGACTCGCATTACCTACCTTTTTTGTAAAGGATCTGCCATATTTCAGAATGCCTAGTGCGAGTTTGACAGATCCAATCGAATAACTTTACTACCGCGTTAATAGAGCATTGAGTAGTGAGCATGAGTAAGTTAACCGTTCGAACTGGCAAAACGCTGTCACAGTACAACTCGCATTCGCGTTTACTCGTGTTTTGGCTGGTAAACGTGTTTACTTCTCAACGTAAACCATTACAACTTGCACTCAGCAATTTTAATTTTCATTCTTCTCGCTAGGTGGCGCTTCCTCGATGCCATAGAAATATGAGTTTACGTTAACGCGATCGAGTAGTTAAAAAACTCGCACTAAGAATTCTGACATGCGAGTCCTCCGTCAATTTAAGTGTAGTTGATCGTAGCAGGTGGACGGGCTTTAATAGAATATTCTTTATTGTACACAGAAATTACAATAACAGAAATTATATTCAAATATACTACAAATGGCGGCTTAATCCAGGCAACCGTCGAGCTTTAGAGGCATCGTGTTTTTATAAATGTAATAAATATAAAAATCTCGTGTCCCAGTGTTTAATACTATCGAACCTCTCCGAAACAGCTTCACTGATTTTTATAAATATTTTATATTTATTTGATAGGTCTCAAAATAGGTCTTAAGCTAATAATAACTTTTGCAGATTCAGCTAATAGGACTATATAAATTAGCCCCTGCATCAACGTAATGAATAAATAAATAAATATTCATGGACATAATATGTCCATAATACATCCACGAGTCTGTGTAATATTATTACACAGATCTCGTTAGCCCTATACTAAAGTACAAAAATGACTTGTGTTATAGATGTTAACTCGACGATAGATTTAATACAATAAATACATAGATAACATAGAAGACCCGAGACCAACTAGAAAAGTTCGTCCCTAGCTTGACCCGGCCGGAAATTGAACCCGAGACCTTCGGTTTTACAGTCAGCAGCGTGCCAAACCGCTGCGCCACCGAGGCCGTCGATCAGATGATTTATACAGCGTCAAGTGGCATCTTCATTGACACTATTTGGGTGAAGAGACCACTCGGACGCTGCAGCGCCTGGGACATTGTTTTACCATTCTAACAGCTTACCAGGGTTCGAACTAGGAGGTTCGAGCCCACAATCTCTTGATTAAAAAGCAGGTGTTCTATCGCTTTGCTAGCACCGCATTCAACTATTCTTATCTTATCTTATCTTAATATTGATTGATCGTGGCCTTAAGACTGCAGTAAGTAACTTCCGCCACAAATGTGACCTAGTTACGTACAATATTATGCACCCAGTTCCAATTATTAAGGTTAGGTTTTAAGTGAAACGTGGAAATGATATAACTCGAGGTGAATTGATTGACACGCTTGGCGCTGCGCCAGAATGCGGTATCTATCTCGTATTATATGCCATGCATTATTGGAAGTAGCGAAATTTACGATGACGCTAATGTGACGCTGGGTCAATTTCAGGCTTTGCGACCTAAATACTGTATTGAATCAGTGTAGAGCTACGACCGACCCACGTCTCTTCAGTGTGACACAGAAGAGACGTGGATCGGGGGCGCGGAAAAGACGTCACGCGTTGTATTCGGCGCCCTCGCCCTATCTCTTTAGTGATTTTGAAGTATCTTTCGCGTCTTTTCCGCGTCTTTTTCGAGTCTTTTTCTCTTTTGGGTAGCCGCTGGCTCGTGTCAACGCGATCATTTTTAAATTGTTCGAGGTCGTCTAAGTTTCAATCAAGTTATGGTACCACAAACTGAAACACAACTTCGTTCGGTGTTACGAAATATAATTAAAACTGTTTCTATGCGGTTTATGCTTGTTTATTAATTTGTTTACAATTTTCCGACGTTTCGGCACTTTTACAGGTGCCGTGGTCTCGGATGACTGAGGTGGTAGGCGTCTTTTTGTAAGCATTAACTGTTAGTTTATTAACCTCGGCAAAAATTACAAAAGTTAATTATAAAGTTACGTTCTAAAATAGGTAAATCAATTATTTTATCTAAAGTCAACAATATTGATTATTAGTAATTGAAGTTAAAAATTAAATTTATAAAACCAATTATTTTACATGAACTAAAAATATTGATTATTAATTGAAATTAAAATTAACTCTACAGTCACACTTTTAGCAAGGGGGTCTCATGCACTTAAGCACTGGTTCCCATGCTGCCGGTATATTCCAACCTAGATCTCTATTGAAATTTGGATGCCGGCGGATTTGGAGTTTTAATTATGTCTAGTGCTCGTGTTAACCTTAGAAAATACTGTTACAAAATAGTTAAATTTTTTTGTTCAAATTTTTTGTCAGTGTGATTTAACAAAACAATCCATGTTTTAAAAAGTGACGTTAGTAAAATAAATTGTCTACAAGTGACTTTTTTTAATATACATTTGGGGGTTCTCTGCCTTTTTGCAGAAACATTTTCGGCCGATTATCATTTGGGAACTAACGTTTGAAATAATATTATTTTGCGGAATAATCATTTGCCAACTATTCTTATATTTTTTTTTTTATTTCCCAACCTCGTAGTTGCCAACTGTTTGTTTGGTTTGATTTTTATAATGAAATCTTTCAAAATGCCAACTAACGTAGCGTATATTTAAGTAGCGTATATTTTACGCTTAATATTCATTCGGTCGGCCAAATTTTTTTCTGCGAAAAGGCAGAGAACCTTCGGTCTTACATGTTCAACCTAACACGCTCTTTCGCGCTCCGCTACGCTACGCGCTTCGTCGCACCTATATTTTTGTCGCAGATTGAGTCTCGTCGGCCACCCCTCTAGGCAGTAATATTTCCATTCCCAGTAATATTTTTTTTTTATTAATTTTTTTTTTCATAAAATCAATGTATGAAAAGGGAACTTACACTGACGAAACTTTATTCATATAATAGTTGTTTGCCTAGTAAAAGACTTGACAAATAATAAATTCCCAAAACGTTTTGTGTCATTATAATAATCAGCTTAACAATAATCCTACCAAATGAAACATTGCGATACAAAAATTTGTAAATCGTTTGTTGTCAACGTAAAAAATAGGTGAAACGTTGGTTGGCAAGTGATAATCAGCGTAACAATTTTCTGCGAAAAGGCAGGACACCACATTTGGGTTTAAATTGTAAAGGACAAGATCGTCAGGAAACCTGACTGTCTGGAGGATTCTTCTACCTCAACGCTAGAAATTGCCAATCCGCATTTTATTGTAACAATTTTGACTGTGATGAACCCTGTGGGTAATTTTGTGTTGATTGAATCTATTATTTTATTTTAGACCAGCTGGTGTCCGCGAATTCATCTGCGCAGGATTAGTATTTCGAGTAGCTTATATTAGCAAAAATATCACTAACAATATCAGGAAAAATATCAGTAACTTTGGGTAGCCAACACAATGTAAATACTAGAAATAAACAACTTTCGTTCCCACTATTAAGGATGGCAAAGGTTAATACATCCTTCATGGGGCATTGTATACGCTTCTGTAATAAAATCCCTGAAGATATATTAAGCTTGCCGGAATCGCGGTTCAAAAAATATGTTAAGCACACTTTGTGCCAAAAGGGCTACTATAACATAGAGGATTATCTAGATGACAATGAGGTCTGGAATTAAAGCCAGTATAATGTATGAGTTATATGTTTTATAATAATTATGTAAACTATGTTAATTAAGGACTTTGAAAAGACTAAGTTTGGAGTTTTTTTGTCCATTTTTCTCCAAAATGATCTAGATTTTGAAATGGACACCTAGTTTTAATTGTAACGTTCATTAAGCCGCAGCTTCTGCGCTACTTTGAATAAAACCTTTTCATTCCATAGCGTCGTGTAGAAAAGGTTTTGGCAGCACCGTTTTGGCGGCGCACGCCAGAATAGCTTGCAGCTGGTAGATTTTTTCCTACTTACTTACCGTTTGTTTGACACTTATATACTTATATTTTTGGACAATTCACACAATATCCTTTTAAATTGTAGCTGTTGTGTTATTTTGATACATAAGCTATATTAATGCCAGCCCTCTTTGGAAAGAGCGCTGGCACGGATGGCCAGAGGTCGCGGGTTCAAATCCCGGCATGGGTCGAGTTTTTAGCCTCTAAATATGTTTTTAAAATTCTCCTTAGCACGGGTTAGTGCATTAATAATAAAAATAGTATAATCATGTGGGTACAGCGATATCATTCCGATGTAAAAACCTAACTGCAAAGTAGGTAGTCGGGGCTGTAAGTGATGCAATTTACTCCAACCAGATGTCGCTGCCTGTACGTTATACAGAGAATAGTGTAAAGAGGTTCGAAATTTCACTGATGCCGGTGAGTCGCCCATTAGCTCAGTTGGAAACAGCGCTGGCACGGATGGCCAGAGGTCGCGGGTTCGAATCCCGGCATGGGTGGAATTGTTAGCCTCTAAATATGTTTTTAGTGTACAGTTTCACTAAAATCGATTTAGTAGTTTTTACGTGAAAGCATAACAAACATTCAGCCATCCACGTTTATAATGTTTGTAGGATTTGTCGTTTGCTTCAACGTCTGTATTATTTTTAAATGAAGGATTACACGACAGTTTATAACTCGACTGCATACGATTTTAGTTTGAACTCTATACCTCCAGGCGTTTCCGAGATAAAAGGACGTTGAGAGACGGACGGATGTACGGACAAAGTGATCCTATAAGGGATTTTCCTTTTCAGTTACGGAACCCTAAAGATAGCAATATACTCCTACATTCCGAGGCAGAAAATTCCCAGCTATCTAGCAATCTATTGAGGCGACGTCACGAACTTCCGGGTTAATTCGATTTATTATCACTAAACGCTTATTTTCTGCCGCCCTTTTCCTGGTATACTTAGTAAATTATTGGGGATGACTTGTGTTATTCTTTTGATGTAAATAGCAGGGCAACATCAAAGATTATATGTACAGATAGACGTTCTTATTTATAAAAGTGCGACTTCCGCGGAACGCAAATGGATAGGCTGCGCTAAAATGAAAGTGGAAGGAAAGAGAAAGTAAAAGGAATGAAAGAAAAAAGAAAGACATTTATTAAAGCAACAAGACACAGTACAAAAAAATAGACAAATTGACTTTAACTATGTAAATAAAAGATGAAGAAGAAGGAGGTTGGTAGGCAGACGACCGACATGGTCAGAGGACATCGTGAGGGTTGCGGGTCAGAGATGGATCAGATTAGCACAGGACCGTGAGGAATGGCGCAATAAAAAAGAGGCCTATGCCCAGCAGTGGGTTGACGTGGGCTGATTATAGATATAAATAAATATTCATGGACACATTACACAGATCTCGTTAGCCCTATACTAAATACAACTTAATGACTTGTGTTATAGGTGCTAACTCGACGATAAATTTAATACAATAAATACAATAAAGACCCGAGGCAAACTAGAAAAGTTCGTTTCCTAGTTTGACCCGGCCGGGGATCGAACCCGAGACCTTCCGTTTTACAGTCAGCGTGCCAAACAGCTGCGCCACCGAGTCCGACTAAGACATACATAGATGTAAATAAATAAATAGATAAATTGACATAATATGAACACAACAAAAATGAACGAAATACGCAATAAACGAAATAAAAAAAGACATAGATCTATAGCATTTTCTAAGGTAGACATAATTAAAACTGTTTTTACATGGATTTATGCTCGTTTATTACATTTTTACAATTTTCCAACGTTTCGGCACGTCCCGGATGACTGAGGTGACAGGCGTCTTTTAGAAAGCATTAACGGTTAGTTTACTACCCTCGGCAAAAATTACAAAAGTTAATTATGAAGTTACGTTCCAAAATAGGCAAACCAATTATTTAGACATAGATTTAGCCTGTGGTGTGTCTAAATTACCTCAAAAGGCAGCTGACTCAGCGTTGTGCTGTGAGCCATTTCTATTATTGTATAATTTCTATTGTATCAATAGTGATTTATACACACTGCATCTTAGGGCAGTCATCTGAAGGATACGGCTCAATTAGGCTGGCTGTGCTGCAGACCAGTTCATCATGTAGAGGCGAACCTCAGCACAACTCTGATTTTCGATCAGTGCCTTAGGCAACTGATAATGGTACTATGGGATGCGTGTCGTGGTGGATTTAAAGAAAAGTGAATCTTAATGCGATGCAGGATGCAACCCGTGCCCCATCAGTGGGGACGTACAAGGGCTGATAGCGAATAAAAAACTACAACAGAGTCAATCAATCAATCAGTCTGTACTAGTCCACTACTGGACATAGGCTTACCCCAAAGAATGCCACTTCCTTCCATCCTAGGCCATTCTCATCCAACCACATTTGATTAATTAACGTTGATGAAGCGAAAGTGATCAGTCAGAATAGTTGCAAGTGGGAGTCCCATTATACTATAGTATACAGGGCGTCCCAAAGTTATGGGCCATGAAGGGAAAGTACCTTAAATATCGTAGATATGGTATTTTGCTGAACGAAGACTTTATGTTATTTTTGAAATTTAGTAATTCTGCATTCAAATATTTTCTAAAAATTACTTGCCTTGTCTGGGAATCGAACCGACTTAAATTTAAAAAAAAACACCCCTACTTTTATGATGCCAATCGAAATAATGGCTAAAAACTCTTCTTATAAGTATTTTAAGTAATATAGTATTTTAAAAGAAAGGAACGTGAAATTAATCATTTTAATCAAATTAAAAACATACATGAAACTGCCGTAGTCAAATACATAAGTGGGTATTTTTTGTAAATTACTTAATTAAATGATCAAAATGTGATCCCTCTTGTCTTACGTAAATCGCAAATCTTTTAATGAGTCCGCTGCCTGTTAATTTTCATTTTCAACTTAATTGACTACGGCAGTTTCATGTATGTTTTTAATTTGATTAAAATGATTAATTTCACGCTGTTCCTTTCTTTTAAAATACTATGTTACTTAAGAAGAGTTATAATTTTTTGGCCATTATTTCGATTGGCATCATAAAAGTAGGGGTGGTTTTTTTTTAAATTTATGTCGGTGCGATTCCCAGACAAGGCAAGTAATTTTTAGAAAATCTTTGAATGCAGAATTACTAACTTTTAAAAATAACATAAAGTCTTCTTTCAGCAAAATACCCTATCTACGATATTCAAGGTACTTTCCCTTCATGGCCCATAACTTTGGGACGCCCTGTATAGATAATTATTACTCTACACTATTAAAAGTTGTGACATAGTGGCAAGTAGTAAATCCTACTCTCCTACTCTTTTACAATCCTACTCTTTTACTACTATAAGACAAATCTGTTATAGAACTGGCCCCATAGTCCTATAAATAGTATGAAGAAAGCCTCATTTTATCTTTGTTCTTTGGAATGGCCGCAATATTTCTCGAAGAAAAACCTTTCAAGACTCACAACATTCCGTGCTAGTAATAGAAAGGCATTTTGCCCCACTCCAGCGTTATAACTGTCAGAAAAATAAGGAAATCCTGTTTGATGGGCAGTCTCCTTCATATGTGCTAAGGCGCGGCACAATTAGAAGGTACGATATCGATATCAACCCTAGTATGTCCCCACTGCTGGGGCACGGGTGTCTTCCTGCATCGCAAGAAGGTTAGGACATACTCCACTACGGGGGCCAAGTCCGGGTTGGTGGAGAATTGTAAGACAGTGGCGGGTCTTACTGTCAGAAGTTATCAAGCCGCCCATAAGGCCTCTGACATGGCTTGACGACTGCCATTACATGACAGCCGGCACCAACGGCTTGACGTGCCTTGCGAAGCACGGAAACACTCGGAAAAAATGCCACTAGCGGTAGTCACGGGGACGGTCACCCATCCCGCACCTGACCACGCCTGTTGTTGCTTAACGCAAGTGATTGATTCAAATCACTCGGTTTAATTAGGCCACGAGCGCATAGAAAGTACGTGGGGGCAGAAATGACGTGACGGTTAGTTAGTTAGAACTGAGATTTCCACACTTCGCCCTATTGTTGGACCATTTGTACGTAAGAAGCGCTTAGGTATCTTAAGGCGCTTTGGGGTGATAACGCCACCAATGGAATAAAAATCGTGACCTGTTTTATGATACGTTTTTTTGACAATATAATCATAATTATCAGATTTTAAGTTAACTTCTTAAATATTAATATTCAATTCAAATTAAAATCATTTTATTTCAACGTAAAGAATTTACATTCTGTTTGCTGAATGTCAATGTACAATGTAAAATGTAAGCCGCCGCCTTCGGGCCGTATTGTAGTGGAGAAAAAGGCAGCGGAAAAAAAAACTCCACTATGACCATCTTTTCTCAAATCATCTTATCTGTGATTTAATAATATCTATCATAATATCAGTGATTTAAATCGATTTACGCTGAAAAAAACCGTTATTGGCGGAAACCGATTAATGGCCTAGGTTGTGAATCTTAGATACATAGATAATGTAAGTTTGTGTATGTTTATAATAAATTGTTTTATGTATTATATGTTATGAGTTATGTAAGTATATTATTTTTAAGTATAAGTATGTATATCAATGTTCATATTTGCACCAGTTGGTGCAAACGGGTAGTTACCCGTCTCACTTTTCCTTCAGCAACTCTCCATCGTGGGTTGCCTGGAAGAAATTGCTCTAAGCAATAAGGCCGCCAATTGTTCTGTATCTTTGTAATTATGTTTTGTTTGTTTTTTCCTGGTGTACAATAATGAATATTCTTATCTTATCTTATCTTATAGATAGATAGAGAACACTTTATTGCACAACAAGAAAAATATATCAATCGTGATTCTAAAATCTAAGTAATGTTATATAATGTTATACTTAGGTTCTAAACTGTACGTTCTAAAAGTATTATGAAACAATCTATGATTTTTCTTCCATTGGAGGGGCTAGGGGACTTCACTTACTACCCGTATCAGTTTATATAATAAGACAACATATATTATACGTCACACAAAAGAGCACAGGCCTTCTCTCAGAGAGACTATGGGCTTAATCCTCACGTCTGCCCACCGTGGAGTGGAAATTTTAAGCGCTTAGGTACGGGATCACCTCAGATACTCAGGTTTCCTCACGATGTTTTCCTTCATCGTTAGCGAGTAGCATTACTGCTTCACAAATGTACATTAATTAAAAAACAAAATGGTACAAGCCAGGATTCGAACCCACGATCTCGCGATTGAGATCCGGCTGTTTTACCGCTCTGTGTATATCTAGAGAAACTGTATATGCTACGGAGTACCTAGTCTTAACTCCCACGCTAACAAAGTCGCGGACATTAATGAGCCTTCTTATTTATATTTTCAGCAGGCCTTGAAAGCATATTATTGTTTTGATAGAAACAAAGAGGTTCTAAGAATACTAAGAAACCCTTTGCGAAGCCTTGGAAGCATGTTTTATGTGAAAATATTACACCCAAATGAGGCACTTTTACGTAACAAACGAAAAATAATCAAATATGGCGGATTGTCAATATTCAGAATGTGACCTAGACAACGCTATTATTATAAAGGTTATTGTCTCATTACTGCTTACTCATGCATTTGTGGATTATATTGAAATATCATACCTAAAAACCTATTTAGAGGCTAAAAATTCCACCCATGCCGGGATTCGAAACCGCGATCTCTGGCTATCCGTGCCAGCGCTCTTTCCAACTGAGCTAATGGGCAACTCACCGGCATCAGTGAAATTTCGAACCTCTTAACACTACTTATATGTCATTGGCACTTTTTATATTTTATATAAAATCAGTTAAAACGTTAGTTAAAACGGGTCTGGTTGTATATAAAACGGACTTTACTTTCCGACGTTTCGGCATCGTTATAGTTGCCGTGGTCTCGGGTAGACTGAAGTGGCGAGTACAGAATAATAAGGTAATTAAGTTTGCCCCCTATGATAGCACAACGGGGCGCTCTTTAGGGGAGGGCTATGTCCAGCAGTGGACTAGTTTAGCCTGACAACGACGACGACGACATTTTACCTAATAAATAATCGTGACTAGACCCGGTTAATATATAACCATGTATGAGTATCGTGAAGCGCTCGTGGCCTAGGCGAACCGAGTAATTGGAATCAATCACTTGAGTTAAGCAACAACAGGCGCGGTCAGGTGCAGGATGGGTGACCGTCCCGTGACTACCGCTAGTGGCATTTTTCCGAGCGCTTTCGTGCTTCGCAAGGCACGTAAGCTTTTGGTGCCGGCTGTCATATAATGGCAGTCGTTAAGCCATGTCAGAGGCCTTATGGGCGGCTTGATAACTTCTGACAGTAAGGCCCGCCACTGTCTTACAATCCTCCACCAACCCGGACTTGGCCCCCGTGGTGGAGTATGGCCTAACCTTCCTGCGATGCAAGAAGAGACCCGTGCCCCAGCAGTGGGGACATACAAGGGTCTATAACGAGTATCGCGAATCATTAAGAAATACTGTTTTACAGTCTGTTAGCTTTTAGAATACACCTTGGCTACCTATACGATAAATCGGATATATTCGTATAATAGAAATATCGGAACTAATATGACACTTAATTTTACATAACTTTTCAAAATAGGGAATAAAAGTTTTATACAGAGCAGGAAGTAGTATTATACTCGTCTGCTTTCGGCGAAAACCCAAGCCTACTCTAGAGCTCGGGGTATGTTCTAAAAGCTAACAAACAGTAGTTTTCAACGTCTTCCTTCATAGTAACTAATATGACACTTAATTTTACGTAACTTTTCAAAATAGGGAAGAAAAGTTTTATACAGAGTGATTAGTGCGAGTTTGACAGATCCAATCACTTAACTTTACAAGACAAACCAATAACTTTACTACCGCGTTAATCGAGCATTGAGTAGTGAGTATGAGTAAGTTAACCGTTCGAACTGGCAAAACGCTGTCACAGTACAACTCGCACTCGCGTTTATTCGTGTTATGGCTGGTAAACGTGTTCACTTCTCAACGTAAACCATTACAACTCGCACTCAGCAATTTTAATTGCCATACTTGTCGCTAGGTGGCGCTTCCTCGATGCCATAGAAATATGAGTTTACGTTAACGCGATCGAGTAGTTAAGAAACTCGCACTAAGCACTCAGGAAGTAGTATTACACTCGTGTGCTTTCGGCGAAAACCGAAGCGTACTTTACAGCCCGTGGTATATTCTAAAAGCTAACAAATAGTAGTTTTCAACGTTTTCCTTCATAATAACTAATATGACACTAACTAATTTGACACTTAATTTTACATAACTTTTCAAAATAGGGTATAAAAGTTTTATACAGAGCAGGAAGTAGTATTATACTCGTCTGCTTTCGGCGAAAACCGAAGCCTACTCTAGAGCTCGGGGTATGTTCTAAAGGCTAACAAGCAGTAGTTCTCAACGCTTTTCTTCATAATTAGCAAGCAAGTGGTATTTCTACTCTACTCCAATAACAACACGAAAGTACTTAACTTAGAAAACAAAGTCTTTGGTACGTGCCGGGATTCAAACCCTCGACCTCCCAAATACCAGCCAACGCTCTCTAAACAGAAATTTATCAATGCTACGCGAAGTGTGTCAGTGGGCTTTCAAATATTCAGAGCCCATTTTGCCCGTCTGGACGTACTGTTACCACGTCATGCATAAACTCACACTTATGGCCTCATTTAGGCAGGAATTATAACGTGTATCTTTAAAAATAAATTTAAAACTGAAGGAAAACATCGTGAGGAAACCTGTGGTTCTGAGGTTTTCGCAGCTCCATAACGTGGGCTCCTGCTCCATGTTTATTATTGGCGAAAAAACTATATTTCAATAATGTACTAAATTTTAACGAAGATTAACCCACCACGCGCTTACCGTTAAGCGATTTTTCTAAAATTATTTTAAATCTGTGGGAAAAAAGCTCGCAGTGTCATGGCTTCGAATCTGACGTCGCGCCTAAGTAAACACACCAAACGTCAAATGTGTCTACGCAAAGGCACAGCCAAAGAAGCACGGGTGAAGTTTACGAATGTTTACCTAAGCGTGCCTTCACGCGGTATGATTGGTGTTAGTCAACATGGCTAAATGCAGAATTATATTCTTTAATTTTTTTGAAAATATTGGTTATCTATTTTTTTTTATAAAACTAAATCAGTGTTTTATATCCTTTTAAATATTTAAGTATTAAGTATTTGCCCCTAATATCGTTAAAATTTTGATTATTTGATACTATCGTCACGCCTATCACACATTGGTTTGTTAGATAAAGATAGTGTTCCTGAACTCTACTCTAAAAACGCCGACTGACAGTATAGCGGTAGATTACTACTTGCTCCTTCACCGACCCGGACTTGGCCCCCATGGTGGAGTATGGCCTAACCTTCCTGCGATACAGGAAGTGCCCCAGCAGTGAGGACATAGAAAGGGTTGATACCACTACTTGATAAATGATGTGTAGGTACTGATAAATTTTAAAAGCCGGTAGCCCAGGGCTATTAATAGACCAAGTTAAATCGCCTGATCAAATCGTCATCATCATCAACCTGTTACGTCACCACCGAGGGGCACGGGCCTCTTCCCTGAGGAAGGTATAGGCCATACTCCACCATGGGGGCCAAGTCTAGATTGGTGAAGGCTTGCAAGACTAGTGGCTAGTGTTACTGTCAGAAGTTTTCAAGCCGCCCTTAGGCCTCTTACTTGGCTTAACGACTGCCATCTATCGACGGCAGCCGGCACCGACTGCTTCCTAGAGTACCCTCATCAAATTATTTTGTTAATATGGCCCAAATTCACGATTCGGTTTGACATCATTATTTTATGATGATTACAATGTTAAGTACACAAGCCTACATATCAAACTTATGGTAAACAATGAACGAAATTACGTAGTCCATTTACAAACACGAGTTAATACAATACTGTAATAATAACTACGACACACACAATCAATCACTTGGCCTGGTCTTAAAATAGGTTACTCTGTGCTATATTAACCAGGCAAAGACATGACAAATATGGAAATACAACTAGATTAAGGTTATTTATACAAATATACAGCCGCCCTCACTGGGAATCGAACCCACGACCTTCAACATGGTAATTAGACGTGATAACGCTAGAACGACATCAACACTTGTATGTCCCCACTTCTGGGGCACGGCTCACTTCCTGCACCATACTCCATCACGGGGGCCAAGTCCGGGTTGGTGGAGGATTGTAAGACAGTAGACAGCGGGCCTTATTGTCAGAAGTTATCAAGCCGCCTATAACGCCTCCATTAACGACTGCCATTACATGACAGCCGGCACCAACGACTTAGCCTTGCGGAACACGGAAGTGCTCGGAAAAATGCCACTAGCGGTAGTCACGGGACCGCCACCCATCCTGCACCTAACCGTGCCTGTTGTTTCTTTAAACACAAGTGATTGACTCCAAGCATTCGATTCGAGTAGGCCACGAGCGCTTCAATAAATAATACTAATAATGTATTTTTAATGTTTTATTTATCATGTTGAAAAGTAATACTAGTACATTATACCTAACATATATTACAAAAACGTGACGTCAATGTACCCTTCCAAAGTGTTTATATGTTATGGAAATATTGGGTTTAGCTTTATTTTTGTTTTTACATTAAAAGAACCTAATTTTTTTTTATCCGTGTAATTCCGTTTTATTCTGTGCGCAGTTATTTAAAAAACAGGGCTAGTCTGTGATACAACATTGTTACATGATTGGTTAGTATAAATATAAAATCAATCCAATACAAAATTAATCCAATACAATTTTAGGGCATGTTTTCTATACGTTATTGGGAAGACAGCCACATAACACGATAAATTCTGCCGTGGCTTAGTCTCTGCCCCGCCTTACGTCATTACGTCTCATTTGACCTTACAAATAACACCTAACCTTCCAAATCCAGAGCCACGCTATAGGTACATTACCCTGATTTGACTCTAACGAATGTAATCGGGGAAAAGGCGGGTGCTTTCTCTTAATCTAGCTTTATTGGTGCCATTTACTGTGCCCGATACTATTTGTATGTAATTCGGGAATAAATACTCATGCCCAAAATTAATATTTGCGTGGGACTCCTCAAATGATATAATAACTTGTGAAAAAAATTATAAGTTCACTCAAGAAAATTTTATTCATATATTTACAGTTCCATACGCTTTATTGTATCCACTTTCCTGATATCTTCATAATTTTGTGTTGGGTACCGTGTTTTAATTGTAAAATTGGTTAGGTTTTGGGTACAGAACCTAAAAAACTTTAAAAAAGAACCTTTATATGAGCTTTATAGCACCTTATTCGAATCGCTCGTAGCCCTGTCTGCCTAAGTGATCTTAAAAACGATTACGAAGGTTAAGGAAGGGCGCATTTAGTCTAAAGATGGGTGACCGTCTATGAAGAACGATAGTGGCATTTTTTCGAGCACTACCGTGCTTCGCAAGGCACCTCGAGCAGTTGGTGCCGACTGCCGTCGATAGATGGCAGTCGTCAAGCTATGTCAGAGGCCTTATGGGCAGCTTGATAACTTCTGACAGTAGGGCCCGCCAGTGTCTTACAATCCTCCACGAACCCGGTTTTGGCCCCCGTGATGGAGTATGGCCTAACCCTTTCTGCGATGCAGGAAGAGACCTGTGCCTCAGCAGTTGGGATATACAAGGGTTGATACGGATATAAATTTTTTACAAAACTTTGTACTATATTTGTGCTGTGAAAATATGGAAGAGATGCATTTAATTTTATGACCAAGCGTTCAATGAAATTTGCCCGAACTATTCAATTTTATTATCCTCCCGACGACAGCCCTTATAATGAATATTTCAGCCACATAACTTAGTCCGTACTTTGTCACAGTAAAATATTCAAACCACTCAAAATTTACGACAGTTTGTAAGTAGGTATACTGCCTACCCGGCTTTATTTTGGTTTATCATTTAATCATTACAAAATTGCCACTATCTGTTATAGAAGCAAGTTTGAAATTTCACAAAACTTACATAACATAGAAAACTCACATAAAATAAAGTTCATGCCAGCACTGGGAATCGAACCTGGGTGTTTCACTTCTGAATCGATTGCTCGCTAACCACGAAGGAACACATCGTGAGAAAACCTGAGTTACTGAGGTGTCCTAATAGCTTGCAATGCACTTGAAAATGAAAATGACACACGTGAAAATCACTCTTACTAACGTAAAAGTAAAAATTACTAAAGTAAAAATGTTTTCATAGGTAACAAAACAACTAAGACAAGAACAAAATACTCAATTAGTCCACAGCATATCAATCTATACATTTATGTTGCAAAATCGTCCTTAACGTAACTGATTAGAGTGCACGTGTGTAAACGTGGATGTACTGTCGACCGTACAAAGGATAACCCCCAATTTAATCGGGAGAGTTATCTATATCTTGAGTGAAGAGGTTCAAGATCAATTTCAAAACGTCCTAAGTAAGTATGCATAATGGATCACCACGCCAGAGTAGACTTAAAGGAATTTTCCAATACCCAGAAGTACCAAAACAGAAGTTCGAACATGTGTACTAAGTATTGGAAAAAGTGTGTTTGTAAATTCAATATATTTAAGTGGTAGTCTCGTCAGAACCTAATATAGTTTAACAGCGCAATGACACAAGTGATTTGGCACCGACGCGATTACGCAGCGCGCACGCTGCGACGATGCGACGTCGCCGCGATGACGTCGTGACGATGGCGAGACGCTGCTGCGCCGTTGAAGGCGGACGATCCGCGTTTTGGACACTCAGGAGCAAAATGGATTGATCTGACGTCGAACGAACACGTTTCGAAGTTACTTCGAAACGTAAGAGTCAAAAGCAGATACAAAACTCGGCAAGGATTTTCATATTATTATGTAATCGATTGGGAGAGTGCGACTAATAGCGGAACGATTTTTTATTTCAATTATAAATAACTTTGAACCAACGACGATTCAACATCTAAACGATGCTACGTTCGCTTACACACGTATCTTTGATATGACTCAGTGGGACGGGGCGGACCGTCGACCGCGCCTGTACAAAATGACGTCGACGGTAATAATCACGGCGGGCTAGCTGCCCAATCGCATTGCATTCAAACTGCTAGTGTGATAGGGCTCACTAGCAGTTTGAAGTGATGCCTTTTGATATGTAAATTTAAACTGTGTAATATCAACACATACCTATTTCGACAAAAAACTAAAATAGTAATTGATTAATTAATTGATACTAGTCCGGGTTGGTGGAGGATTGTAAGACAGTGGCGAGCTTTATTGTCTCAAGTTATCAAGCCGCCTATAAGGCCTCTGACATGGCTTAACGACTGCCATTGCATGACAGCCGGCACCAACGGCTTAGCGTGCATTGCAAAGCACGAAAGCGCTCGGATAAATGGCACAAGCGATAGTCACGGGATGGTCACCCAACCAGCACCTGACCGCGCTTGTTATGTTTTTATCCAAGTTCCAATCACTTAGTTCCACTGGCCCAAGAGGGCTTCCTAAAGCGCACATAGTAATTTTAGAGTCAAATAAATAAATATTGAAACAAATCTATACGAGGCGAGGATAACGGTCGATACCGTTATCCTCGCCTCGTATATGATATATTTGCAAGAACTCTGTCACACGCGATTTGCAAGCGGTACGATTGCGCAACGAGCTCGTCACTTCGACGCCATAAAAAACGCTGCGTCGTCGTGGCGATGTTAACGCGGTTATCACCTACGAGGCCCTAGTACACCCCGCCTTATTTGAGTCATATCAAAGATACGTGTGTAGAATTTAAGTGGACGTAGAATCGGTTGAGTAAAGATCCCCGTTAATAGAATAGATACAATATTGTTAATAGCTAAATTTTAAATGTTCTGTGTTTTTAATCGTCTATGAATAACCTTTACTGCTTTTAGCGTCCTTTAGTACAGCCCGGCGTTAAAGATTAATTGATTTCGTGTAAAGCGTTAATTTAGCGGTTAAACCCTTTTGTGTCGATGGGGATTAATTTCTGATTGTTACAGTCTTTTGTCTCAACAACCCCGTTACTAAGTGGGTCATAGTTAGTACTAGGCTGCCAGGGTGGAGATAATTTTTGGTCTTTTGTGGTAAGCAGAATTCGGTGAGAGTATGTTTTTTTGTCGTGAATTTTACTTCACACAATATTAGTTATATGTATGACTGATATTATGTGAAGTAAAATTCAGTCGAAATTTGTATATTAAGGGGGTCCAATCGCAAATATTTATCAGGTGAAACGTAAACCTAATTTATCTGATATCGATATCAACCTTTTTGTATGTCCCCACTGCTGGGGAATATGTCTCTTCTTGCTACGCAGGAAGGTTAGGCCACTCCACCACGGGGGGTTCACCTTTGTACGTGTTATTTCTTATGTGATGACCTATTTAATATTTCGTGTGCACTAAAATATAAATAAAGGGAAAGGGCGCTTGCTATGCCCGGGGCGCCTTAAGGAATGGAAAACACCCGCCCACGTGACTTTTCACAGTAAGAGCCTGGAAAAGCCACGGATCACTATAATTTTAAGGCTGAGATGCCTTAAGGAAGCCAGCAGTGACCTTACAGATAATTTCTCGCTTTGTGAAAATATTCACCCGCCAACGTGGGGATATTAATAGAGAGACGTGGAAAAGCAACAAGCCACCATTATTTGGAACAAGAGACTCGTTAAGGAGGTCAGCAGTTACCTTCCGGAGCATTTCTGACTTTCTGGAAATAAAAAGGCTGACTGGCCTCATCTTACAGCTTGTTGCAACAGTTTTACCTCTTTTCTATAATTCTACGTTTTACTGTGACATATTTGGTCAACGTTAGTGTCTCATACGTAGATCTACGGTCTCATACCATTTTCTCGCCTAAATTTTCCATTGAATCTATTATATAGCTTTTTTTTTAGTTTCTTTTCAGTTTTCCTATACAGTCCACCAAGGAGGTTGGTAGGCAGACCACCGACACGATGGTCAGACGACATCGTGAGGGTTGCGGGTCAGAGATGGATCAGATTAGCACAGGACCGTCAGGAATGGCGCAATAAAAAGCAGGCCTATGCCCAGCAGTGGGTTGATGTGGGCTGATTATAGATAGATAGATAGTTACAGTCCACCCGTATTCAACACAGCTCTTCCCTGCACAGTGCCCCTAATATGAAGCTAAAATATTTGCCTTGGCATCTACGTAATGAGATGATTTACACAGCGTCCAGTGACACTTTTTACACTAAGTGGGTGAAGGAACCACACAGGCTCTGTGTCCCTGGGACATCGTTTTTAGATGATATTAGGCTAAGGCATAAATAACAGTTCTAACTAGGTGATTTTTCAAAGATTTGTGATGAGTCGTTGGTCTATCACGAGTGCTATGGTGTCCTTGTGAGTCCCAAGTAGGATTTAAGCCCCTTCAGTTCTGACCTTGAAAATAACAATGGTTTGCTAGTCTTATTTTCAAGGTCATCACTGAGCAACTATTATTAAAATAAATTTTGCACTAAGTAAACTCGTATGTTGCATAGGCGTACTCAATGCTGGTCGACATTTTATTATTGCCAACGAATGAGTGACGCGAGAAGGTTTTAGTAGGGCCAAAGCGAGAAATGAAATAATAAAATTTTTGATAATATTCGTAATAAAATATACTTTTTTTTGTAGCCTATAAGTACATCCTACTACAGGGCCCAGGCGCGGTAGGCATACTATCTCTTTCTGAAGGAAGCAGATTGAAAGTGTATGCCCACCGCGAATTGGCAATATCAAACGCTGAGACTAATAAAAATATGATACACAAAGTAAAATAATAGCATAATAAAATATATAAATATATAATAAATATATTATATATATATAAAATATATATATATATATATATATATATATTATTTGCTCAACTCAAAAACTTTTGGGGATCAGGGCAGCTTTCGCGTTGTTCGAAGATACGAGTCTTCAACTCCAACGTAAAATCAGTTCTCTTGTACGGTTGCGAGTCCTGGTTTGTGCGCTCAGATATCTCACACAGGCTCCAGGTATTTATTAACAAATGTCTCAGACAAATACTGGGGATATTCTGACCACAAATAATACGGAACCAGGACCTCTGGAAGAGTTCCAATCACCAGTCCACCTAGAAATCCTGGATAGGAAATGGCGCTGGATAGGAAATACGCTACGCCGCGACAGGAGATGCCTGACCAGACAAGCACTTACGTATACCCCATTGGGCAGCCGAAAGAGGGGGCGGCCAAGGACCACCTGGAAAAGATCAATAGACCAAGAGGCCAAATCGATCGGCACTAGCTGGCCTGAATTGGAGGCTGCCGCAGACCACCGTCAGAAGTGGAAATCTGTGGTTGAGGCCCTATGCTCCGCTAGGAGTTAAAGGACCAAAGAAGAAGAAGAAGTCTTATCTATCTCTTAGAAGTAATAAGGTATCTATATACCTTATTACGTCTTAGAGAGATTTCTTCTTGCCAACCTTAGCAGAGGGTGGTTAAAATGAGATAACGGGAAGACAAATGTGTAAGTACATAAATAAGATAATATACTTATTATATAAATAAATACTCGTACGTGCATAAACCTACTAACTAGGTAAATTTTACTAGTAAAATAGTATCGATATCTACCCTTTTGTATGTCCCCACTGGTAAGGCACGGGTTTCTTTCTGCATGGCAGGAAGGTTAGGCCTTACTCCACCACGGGGGCTGTGTCCGCGTTGATCAAGGTTTGTAAGACAGTGGCGGGCTTTACTGTCAGAGTCATCAAGCCGCCCGTAATTCCTCTGACATGGCTTAAAGACTGCCATTACATGACAGCCAACACCAGCGGCTTAAAGTGCTTTGCCACTAGCAGTAGTCACGGGATGGTCGCCCATCCAGTACTTGACCGCGCCTGTTGTTGCTTAGCCTTAGTGATTGGTTCCAATCACTCGGTTCCACTTGGTCACAATAGTCAGTTAATCAAACGCCAAACATCTTATTTTTTTTAATGCACTAACACGTGCTAAGGACAATTTTGAAAACCTATTTAGATGCTAAAAATTCCACCCATGCCGAGATTAGAATCCGCATTCGAATCTTATTTTATCTCGATTTTCACGCATAAATCAAAGCCGACCGTAAATTTTGTAATTCGTTGCCGCTTCACGGCATACGAGTATTTGCGCTGAGCGGTTGCGTACATAATCGGATGGTAGTTATTAAATATTTACGCGGGGCGATGATGGAATTCTATTACAGCGCGAACCGAGTACAGAAAACGAGCTCAGACTCGACATTGGAATCGCTTTGAGTGTTTCCCACGAGACACTCACAAAGTGAGACTCGAATTAATCTATGTGCCTTTATGTAAATGTTATTGTAGGTTTAAAAAATTAAATTGTTAATAATTAACAGTTTAATTTTTTTGCTAAACGTAAAAATTACATTTTAATTTTGACTTACAAAAATTTATTTATTACATATTCTAATTCTCAATATTTGCATGCCTAGAATAGGTAAAATATGCTGAAATTGCTAAATAGTTATAACATCTCAAATGGCTGATTTTTCAATAGTCAGATAACTTTTATCTGAGGAATAAAAATGGCGGTTTGACAGCTTATGTATGAAAATTATGGCAAACCGCCATTTTTATTCCTCAGATAAAAGTTGTCTGACTATTGCAAAATCATCCCATTTGACACAAATAAACATCTTGTATCGACAAAACGCAAAATCCAAATTTTATCATCAAGCTTCATTAATAATAGTGTCCCACTGCAAGGCAATGGTTTCCCCTCTTTAAGACCAAGATTTTCAGTAATTTGCCACCTTTGACCACTTCAGCAATAGTTTTAATATTTGATTAAGAAGAATTCAAATATTTCGTTCATAATAAGAACAAAATGGTTGTTTCGAAAGTTAAATTCGTTGATTTCTCAATAAAACTGGTAATAAGCGCTACCAATGAAATTAAATCATAACGCTTTATAATAAATATTATTTTATAAAGTGAACATCATAAATATTAAGGACTGTGACAACTGTTTTTAAAATCTAAGGTCATCCACATACATAGGTCTTCAATAGATTTCTACTAAAAGCAGCCGTTTTTGGTAAAACTGATTTAAAGTCCTAATAATTTGTGACCTAGGTCCTTGTCAGTAGGTGCTAAAAAGAGCTTATCTATCTGTTAAGATTTATGATGTTAATTTTTACCATAGACGCGTTGTCAAATGAAATTGGTTTTTTTCCATTGGTGGTGGTAGTTTGTTACACGTAGCGCCATACTAGTTTAGCAGATTAATAAAACAGATTTGGTGATGCGTGCGAACAGATGCGTGTCTTTTTATTTTTTTTAACCCTATAAAGGGCACCCTCCGGAGGACACGGGGGAGGGAGGTGGTGAATGCTCATGCATAACAGCACGGACCCGGCCGTTTTCCAAGTTTGGTAGTGCACAAACGTTCCGCGCCGTGGCGCTCGAGTCGTGCTCCAGTATAAAACGGAGCGTCGCGGGGCTCTGCAGTTTGTGCGCCCTCCTCGGCCTCGAGGGGGGTCGCTCCCGATGTGGGTTTAGGGGTCTTTAGGACCAAAACCAGTCCCAAGGTGGTGTTTAGTGGGTAGGCGCACTTCTTGTGAGTCCCACATTGGCAGCACGGCCGGGCCCGTGCTGTTATGCATGAGCATTCACCACCTCCCTCCCCCGTGTCCTCCGGAGGGTGCCCTTTGTAGGGTTAAAAAAAAGGCTCTGCAGTCAGTAGCTATTTGACGGCGATCGGTGCAGGCATGCTGTTATTGTTTCGAGCATGGGCAAGAACTTCGTGTGTAGGTATACCGCTACACTAGATAATGTGGTTAAGAAGCTAATAAAGACAACGCACAATATGGCCGGACGTCAAGCTTAGGTCAAAGGGGCCCGTATCCTTTTAGGGCCTTTTAAATTTCAACGTTTAATATTTTATATTGCTTGCAGCAGTAGCTCAGTGGGTATAACAATGAGCTCGGAAGAGAGATACTCAGTTTCGATTCCCAGTTCGGGCTTGTACCAATGACTTTGTTTTCTAAGTTACGTAGATTTGTGTAGTTATATACCATTCGCTAACGGCGAAGAAGAACGCGAGAAAACCTGAGTGTCTGAGGTGTTCAAATACCTCAGCGCTTGACGTTGCTAATCTACGTTGGGCACCCATGGTAGTAAAGCCCATACTTCGTATCTGACCGAAGGCCTATGCCCTGCAGTGGGTCGTTTGTATATACATAAAAAAATATTGCATGATATTCCCACCATTTGAGAGAGCACAAGATTTCATTGATATGAACTTAAATAATAGTTTTGAAGCTTGGAGTCATGCTTCTGTTTATTTTGTATTCAAGATCCTTCATATTGGAGGTGACAGCGATTTTGCTGTAAAGGTTAAATAATGTGACCGTCGTGAATTATGTGTTGATTAAACTGTAGTCACCCGATCAACTTCAATAGATGAAAGCTTCATTTTGGTAATTTCAGATATATTTGTAACAGAAAAAATATGTATTTATTATGCAATGAAGCGCTGGTGACCAAGGCCAACCGAGTGATTGGAATCAATCACTTGGTTAAGCAACAACAGTACAGGATGGTTGAGCGTCCCGTGACTACCGCTAGTGGCATTTTTCCGAGCGCTTCCGTGCTTCGCATGGCATTTTAAGCCGTTGGTGCTAGCTGTCATGTAATGGCAGTCGTTAAGCCATGTCAGAGGCCTTATGGCCGGTTTGATAACTTCTGACAGTAAGGCCCGCCACTGTCTTACAATCCTCCACCAACCCGGACTTGGCCCCCGTGGTGGAGTATGGCCTAACCTTCCTGCGATGTAGGAAGAGACCCGTGCCCAGCAATTGGGACATACAAGGGTTGATAACGATGCAATTTCCCACTTCGAGTTTTGTACTTGTATTTAATTGAGAAGAGAGAATATTTGATTTTTTCCACGTGTGCTCACCGCGGATTGATACCGGAGGTATTCAATACCTAAAAGACTCAGGTATTATAGGATGTTCTCCCTCACAGTCAGACAGTGGTATTGCTATTATAACTTTACAAATGAACATACATAACTTACAAAAAGAGTCGTTGGTACTTACCCGGCTCCTGCTATTAGGAATCGAACCTGGGTCTAGTTCGATTCCGAGTCCATTGTTCTACCCACTTGGCTACCGCCGCTCTAATAATATTTTATTTATGTAACAGGTTTGTCATTGTATATGAACGTCATTGTATATGAAAACGAGTGAGAGTACAGTCAAGTTGCCTGGCACCAACCAAAAATCGCTCGAACAATACTTTTATTCGATTTTTATTGCTTTTGTCCCAATCAAAACTGTTTTTATACGGATTTATGCTCGTTTATTACATTTTTACAATTTTCCAACGTTTCGGCACTTTTTCAGGTGCCGTGGTCCCGGATGACTGAGGTGACAGGTGTCTTTTAGAAATCATTAACGGTTAGTTTACTACCCTCGGCAAAAATTACAAAAGTTAATTATGAAGTTACGTTCCAAAATAGACAAACCAATTATTTTTTTATATAAAGTCAACAATATTGATTATTAGTAATTGAAGTTAAAATTAAATTTATAAACTAATTACTTTATATGTACTTAAAGATACCGATTATTAATTGAAATTAAATTGATTTTTTATTATTTATTCTACAGTCACATTTCTAGCAAGGGGGTCTCATGCACTTAAGCACTGGTTCCCATGCTACCGGTATCGGCATGCTTTTGTCCTGATAACTTTAAGTGCAATAAAAGAATTATTAATAATATTTCGTATTTGTGGTTAAAGAAGTAATTTTCAATATTCAGAAGTGTTTGAGATGCTAAACTTTATTATAACTAACGCCATCTGTTTTCAAATCATGACTAAAATGCCTGCTTAAAAACTGCGATTGAATTCGAAGTGGAGAGGATCAAGGAGGATAGATTGAAGAAACAAATATATGTTGTGAGTAGAGGTGAAAGGGCGGACATACTCCGACCAAATAGGAGATGTATTCGCAAAGAGGAAGATAAAAAGTACCCGGAACGTGCGTGAACGACTAATAACCGTTGATTAAGCGATGGTTATGACAGCATCGTGGAAAGTGGTAGTCCCTGGTCTCTGCCGACCCCTCTGGGATACAGGCGTGAGGTTATATTATGAATTCGATGGCGTCCTTGTAAAATCGTAATGAGCTTATTGTAACCGCTGCGGGCCTGCGTGTAATCTTGTTAGAACGCTAAAGGTAATGCTCACTTTACGAAGCAGACAGCTTGTAAGATTACTGGAGGTTAGTGAGATATTATAAGTAATAGGATTCTTGTTGATTTTCTTGTCAACCTTAAAGGAGACGGGGATTTCTGGGCCCAATTGTAAATAGTTGAGATATGGTTTAAAAAAATCGTTATATTTTTCTATTTTAAAATATAAAAAATGAGCTCAATTATTCACAATCTGGAAGACGAGAAATCTTAAAAATAAGTTTATGTCCCTAATAAAATAGGATACCGATTACTTTAATCGATTAGTCTAGATGTATTAAAAACAAACAACTGCACCAGATGATTAATTAAATCAAACTAAATAAATACATTATAATATACTTAAAATCAACAGTTTAAAAAAATCCAAATATTAATGTTGATGAAAATAAATATTTCAATTGATTCTCGTTTACGGATCTATTTATTGCCAGTGTTTGTCAACTGTATTTTTAATCTGTGTCTGTGCCAAGAAAAAAAACATTGGCGTGTGCTAACAGTGACAGGCGTGACAGCTCCTTGACTTCATCTATGATTACTCGTCTTCTCGTAACGTTAAGTGCGTTTTGAGTGTGTTTCCTGTTGTTTTTGTTATTATAATTCTTCGACCAGTGCTTTCTTTCTACAGACTTAAAATCTTGCTTAACTTGTACGGACACGGATAAGTTTAGTATAAGTTTCATTGTCAGCTTGTTGCATAGCCTCACTTTTACTAAATCACTTATAACTCTGCTCTCAGATTTCCAAAATCCGCAGAATTTTCCGAGATGGTTTGCTAATATATAAGCTCTAAATCGACATCTCTTTCACCTTTTTACACCCAGGCCCGAGAATATATGAAAGTGTATCCGTCTCCTTTACTACAGTCTGTTAGCTTTTAGAATATACCTCGGGCTCTGGAGCAGGCTTCGGTTTTCGCCGAAAGTACACGAGTGTAATACTACTTCCTGCTTTTATTTATTAAACTTTTCTTCACTAAATTCAATTCAATTCTGCACTCAATTGGTAGAGCGCTGGCACGGATAGCCAGAGGTTGCGGGTTCGAATCCCGGCATGGGTGAAATTTTTAGCCTCTAAATAGGTTTTTAAATTTTCTTCACTATTTTGAAAAGTTAAGTGAAATTAAGTGGCATATTACCATACATGGACCAAATAGGGGATGTACTAGCAAAGGAGAAGATAAAAAGTACCCGGAACCGGCGTGCGTGCATGCAACGACTGATAAACGTTGACGAAGCGAAGGTGATCAGTCAGGATCGTGGCAGGTGGCAGTCCCTGCGGTCTCTGCCTACCCCTCTGGGATACAGGCGTAAGGTTATGTTTGTAAGGTTATGTTTCTGATATTTCTATTACATGAATATATCCCATTCTATCCGAAAGTATCACAGGTATGTTCTAAAAGTTAACCCCCTTATTCATAATAGTCTGTTAACTTTAAGCAATGCTTATTCTCACTCTGTCCTCTTCTATTGACCTAAGTCAGAATGAAAGAGAACACTGTTTAGCAGCTGTTTTAAGCTAGCGGACTATTATGAATAAGGGGGTAACTGCTGTTATGTTGTTTCTTTGTAAGTACGGGAAACCATTTTTCTTGATAGATAGTCGACTTTGTGATTATTATTATGGCTTACAATATTTATAAGCGTATGAAGCTATAATTGTACTATAATAATTAGTCATTGAATTATAAATTTTTTTTGGCGTGCTATGTAAATTACTGTATCTCTTCACATCATCATACTAATATTATAAAGGCAAAAGTTTGTGAGTGTGTATGAGTGTGTACTTCTTCATGTTTAAGCGGCTGGAGCATTTTATAAAAAAATTGGTGTGAAGTGAGCTGATAACCTGGATTAACACATAGCGGGAAAATAACTTATTCCCATCGGAAAAACGAATCACCACGGGTAACACCGCGGGACACCGCTAGTTGTGAATAAATATCTATGTTGGTATCTGTATTCCACTGTTGGGAATGTCCTGTTGTAGGAGTAAAAAAAATGGTATATTTAAAGAGCGTGGACTTTATTTTATCATCATCATCATCAACCCATTATGTCCCCACCGAGGGGCACGAGTATCTTCCCTGAGCAAGGCATATGCCATACTCCACCATGGGGGCCGAAACTGGATTTGTGGATGCTTGTTTGTTTGTTTGTTTGTTTGTTTGTTTGTTTGTTTGTTTGTTTGCTTGCTTGCTTGCTTGCTGGCTGGCTGGCTGGCTGGCTGGCTGGCTGGCTGGCTGGCTGGCTGGCTGGCTGGCTGGCTGGCTGGCTGGCTGGTTGGTTGGTTTGTTCGTTCGTTCGTTCGTTTGTTTGTTTGTTTGTTTGTTTGTTTGTTTGTTTGTTTGTTTGTAACACTTTATTGCACAATAAAAACGTTATTAAAAATAAAACTTGAATAACGAGTTGCAAGTCTAGTGACGGGTCGTCCTGTCAGAAGTTTTCAAGCCGCCTCAAGGCCTCTGCCGTGGCTTAACGACTGCCATCTATCGACGACGGCCAGCACGAACTGCTTAGCGTGCCTTGCGAAGCAGGGAATTGCCCAAAAAAATGCCACTAGCGTTAGTCACAGACGGTTTACCCATCCATGCACAGAACGCGCTCTGTGTTGCTTAACCTTCGTGATCGTTTAAGATTACTCAGGCAGCCGGGACTACGAGCGGTTCATTTATTTTGTTATAAAACTGAAAAAAGTACAACCATCCGGTCTTAGCCAGCGGTCACGCAGAAGGGACGTGGGGTGGAAAAGACCTGGAGCGTTATATGGAAATCGCGCCCTCACCGCGTGTCGTCTCTTATGTGTGGGCTTTGTCCCGGCTCTTCATCTACATCAACCCTTTCATGTCTAGGGCAAGGGTCTCTTCCTGCATCGCAGGAAGGTTAGCCCATACTCCTCCACGAGGGTCGAGTCCGAGTTGGTGTATGATTGTAAGACAGTTGTGGGCCTTACTGTCGGAAGTTATCGAGCCACCCATAAGGCCTCTGACATGGCTTAACGACTGCTATTACTGATAACTGACACCAACAGCTTAACGCTCGGAAAATATGCCACTAGCGGCAGTCACGGGACAGTCACCTACCCGGAACTTGACAGCGCCTGTTGTTGGTTAACTCAACTGCTTGGTTCCACTCGATTTCACTAGGCCGCGCTTCGCGGATAAATCAAAAGCGAATTAGATATTTTAGGTAAGTAATTGGTATGTTATTCCCCAAACCACCCCGTGTATAGAGGAAAGCCTTGCTTTATCAATCATCGCGTCACGGTCGTGAAGGCTTTTACACGTACCAAGTCAATATTTCCGTGCCATGTTTGCGAAATGAAACACGTATTTCGCTTCGCCTCGTACTTTTTCATGTACCTGATATATGTTTGCTGTAGAGCAAATACATTTCGATTTTAGCAATACACAACATGAAATTGCCAATCCGCATAGCGGTCTCGTGGTAATTAAGTCCATAATCTCTCTTTCTGAGAGAAGGCCTGTTTCCTGCAGAGGGATGTTTAAGGCTCGATAAAATTATAGATTTAACATTTATAGATTTTTGAAATTCGGGCTTAATTATCACGCATGCCCTCTGCAAGTTGCCAGTTCTAAGTGCTGGGGTATGTAATGACATAAACTCACGCCTATGTCCCGAAGGGGTAGACCTAAACCAGGGTATGTTACTTACCACACCTCATATTACGTAATTAATATGCCAAAAATAGATTCTTAGATTTCGTACCTTACACGACTGTTGAACACATTGGAAGTGAATCTATAGACTTTGAAGAAAATGTCGCTGAGTGACAAGAAAGTCGGGAAAAAGAAATGGTTATTTAAGGTTATTAAATATTTCATTCTTAGATTCAGGATGCTCTCATAACCCGATAACGAACTCTAACAAACATCACCTAACCCTTTACATCAGAAAGAAAGAAAATGTATTTATTTGACGACACAATACTCAAAACAAAACAAAAAAACACACAAACCAATTACAAAAAAAATATTACACAGAAAGCAAAAAAAAAGACACAGTTATAAAATAAATCAACTTTACAACACGAAAACAACATAATTTAATACATAGGTTTTAAGTATTGAGCCCCCAAAATGGGCCCGACTCAGCATAATGTAGCAACAGACTTGTCAGTTGCAACGCTGATTTTCAGTCGGGTCCAAGCTGCGGTTAGCCATGTACGTGAGAAAAAATAAATTAATAAGCTGCCCGTGGTGTGACATATACAATAGAATACAATACTTAAATATTATACTGTGCAGTGCTTGTGAAGAGTGAAGGTAATAAATACATAATATAATCGGATAAACAGTGAAACAAATAAGTCAGTGGTATAATTCAATGGTGATATACAAATATTATGTTGATAGACATACGGGTAAGCGAATAAAATACAAACATCACATCACACTAATACATATTATAAAAGCGAAAGGTTGTGAGTAGGTATGTATGTTTGATGTTTCTTCACGTCTAACCGGTTGGAGCAATTTAATAAAATTGGTATGGAGTTAGCTGACACCCTGGATTAACACATAGACTACCTGTTACTGCAAGAAAATATCTTTATGCCACACCTGGCAATAAAGTGGCTTTTTCCGCACGCTGCGCGTCCGTAAAAAGCCGCTTTCTGGCCAAGTGTAGACATAAAAAGATGTACACAACACGGGAGGTAAAAAAGAAAGCTCTCGATCGCATATTTACGTCCCTCGCTTGCAGCTCGGGCCGCAAACTTCTGCGATCTCGGCCTTTCTTTGTATTACCACCCTAGTTGTGTAATGTACTATTTTAATACAGTCGCTCAAAAAGTGGCGTATTACAGAGACGTATAGCGTGCGGGATGGGCTATTACACACTCGTGCTTTTTTTTTACCTTTCCCGAACTCGTGCGTTTTCTTTCCCAACTGTCAAAATAATGTCTATTAAAAAGAAAGACCAACCATGAAGTTTTTACTAAAAAAAATCATAGAAGTTTTTATGAGCTAGGTACTAATTTGTTTCAATATTGGATTTAATGATTTGATTCAATGAGTTAAGTTAGGTTTCATTTCATTTCATCTCATACAATTTTATTTTCAATTAATATCAATAAAAAAATCTACTGAAGACTTGGCTGTATGGGCATAGTTCCCTTTGCCTACTAGAATGGGTGAAGAAAAAAAATCTTTGCTTATATTTTTTTACGGTTGGCGCCATTTCCAAATATTTTTTCTTTATTAAGTTGCTTACATATTTTTTTCGCAACTGTATTAAAAATAGTCGTTCAGTACACGTGCGGAACCGTCATTGCAACCCTCTCCTTCGGCTCCGCCTCGGTTCGGGTCGACATTTGTCGGAACTCTTTGCAATGACAGCCTTTCCGCACTTGTAATGAAATATACTATACACAGGAAACTCGATAAACTGCGGAGCACAGCTAGACACACTTGTATTATAAAGGCGAAAGTTTGTGAGTGTGTATGTTCGTTACTTCTTCACATCTAAACCGCTAAAGCGATTTTAATAAAATTTGGTTTTGTAGTTAGCTGACACCCTGGATTAACTCATAGGCTACGTTTTACTATCGGAAAACGCTTTATTACCATGGGAAAATCGATAAATCGTGGGGCACAGCTAGTAAAGTAATAAATTTAGCTATGACTTTTTGACTTTTGTCAGAAGCGGCTACAGAGCAAACCCTTAACCCGATCGTCTTTGTTTTTGGCTCAAATTGTAGCTGACCAAATCATTCAAAGGATATTTTTTGTAATTTTCGATATCAGTCTTTATCTACGGATGAGTGACGGATGTCACTGACTTTACTTTGTTTCCTACGACGATGAAAATAGATATTATACGTTTGCTGTTTATTTGATATTTTGGTTTTTGCTAAAGTCCACTATTATCCCGTATCTAAGTAGGTACCTTCACACTGGTCCTTTGAGCCGGATACGGCCCAGTGTGATGGTTCCTACTTAGGTAGGTACGGGATAATAGTGGACTTTAGCAAAAACCAAAATATCAAATAATCAGCCAACGTATAATATCTATTTTCATTGACGTAGGAAACAAAGTAAAGTCAGTGACATCCGTCACTCATCCATAGACAGTCTTCGTTACCAAAATATCGAGCGACAAAATTAACAATCAAAATCACGGTAGTCGTGTGAGGCACGAACTCGGTGTTTTTTTTTTATAAAAGACAAAGAACCCTAAAAGCATCCTCGTATTGATTTCTAGTGGTGTATCGTAAAAAACTAGAAAACAGATAGAAAGGAACTTGCGAATAAGCCAAATGCGATCGCTTACAAAATTCTATTGTCTCCGATTCAATCAAATGGTACTATGATGCGATGAGTCACCCACCATAAGGAATTGAATTTCTGATTTGCAAATCATTCATTCGTCGGTGAGTAAAAGAATCGATTGAAAGTAGCAGATATTGTTAGAATATTTTCGGGGCTTAATCGCGTAGTAATTTATTGCTATTTTACCTCGACGTTTCGACGACGTTACAGTCATCGTGGTCACGAGAAGACTGATGGCTGGTACCCGTTCTCATCTTCAGCTGATAGGGTTTCAGACTACTCTCAATCAGCCACTACGCGATTAAGTCCCAAAAATATTCTAACCATGTTTTCAAGTCGCGAAAGTTTAAAATAGCAGATATTGTTTCAGATTTTTTTAAATAGATAGATTGACAGATAGATAATACTTTATGAATAATTATTACTATTACTATGTAGTTAGAGTTAGATAAATAAATATTCATGGACATATTACACAGATCTCGTTAGCCCTATACTATGTACATCTAAATGACTTGTGTTATAGACGCTAATTCGACGATAGATTTAATACAATAAATACATAGATAACATCCAAGACCCGAGACAAACTAGAAAAGTTCGTTTCCTCATTTGATCCGGCCGGGGATCGAACCCGAGACCTTCGGTTTTACAGTCAGCGTGCCACACCGCTGCTCCACCGAAGCCGTCAAGTTAGGTCCATTCTCTTTCTCTTTGAGAGAAGCCTTGTGCCGTGCAGTGGGACGATTATAGGACACAGAAAAAGAAACTACATACATACATAACCTCGCGCCTGTATCCCAGAGGGGTAGGCAGAGACCAGGGACTGCCACTTCCGGGACACCACGATTCTGACAGATCACCTTCGCTTCATCAACTTTCATAAATCGTTGCATGCACGTACGCCGGTTGCGGTTACTTTTTATGTTTTCTTTTGCTAAAAGAAAAAGAAACTATACCTGGGTTACAGAAATAATGCCGATGACAGCTTTTGAAAACGTGCATAAAAGAGATTTCTGATAGTATGTTATTTAGCAAAAAATAATGCTTATTATGAAGCCTTCTGATCGGTGTGATAAAGCTACAGGGTAGTTTTTTTTCTCGTGTAGCGGGTTCGATTCCCGGTTCAGCCGTATTATTATTTAAAAATCTATGAAAGTAGTTTAGATTGTTATTGAAATCAAAATAATGTCTTCTTTCAGTAAAATATTCCATCTACAATATTAAAGGTACTTTCCCTCCATGTGGCATAGCCGTGGGACGCCCTGTTTATATATAGATTTTTGCGTTTGGCTTTCCGCTTTTATTTACTGTATAATTGTGAGTATTGGCCTCATTAAATGTATTTAATGACTATCATTAATGGACTATCATTAATTATGCTCTCTGTTGATACCCCTAAGATATAAGAAATAAAAATAAAAAATAATAAATATATAGACACAATTAATACAACAAAATCAAGATTTAATTATAATAATAATTATTATTATTATTAATACTTTATTGCACCATAAAATTGTACAATGCTTCGAACTTAATGCCATAAGCATTTTCTACCAGTCAACCGCAGGAGGTAGAACGAAAACTAATCTTATCTTACCATGTTTTATTTTGGCAATAGGAACGCGTTCAGCTGTGTCGTTAGATTTTAAAATAAAAACTAGCGGCGCTGGTTTTCAGCGTGCTTTTTTGCATGTTTATCTGCGTCGTAAACAATAGATTCCAATCGGATGAAAGGCTGACGAGTCACTGTCATCGTGCGCCGAATCATCGAGCCGGCTGCCTAAAAGAATCGAGTTCAATCTATCTAAAACCCAGCCCGGTGGGAGGGGTCTTTGGGGGCGCTGATGTTAAGTGAATGGCTTTATGTGTGGTACAAAGGGAAGTGACTGGAACTATGTCATCAGACTGCACTGATTTACAATGGTTTTATTTTAATTCTTTTAAAGCATGCTTTAAGAGGTAGAATCGAATAGAAGCGCTAAAAGCGTAGACGCTCCAAAAAAATTGCTATCAAGAGATAAGGAACTCTTGATAGCATTTTTTTAGAGCTTCCGCGCAGAAAGTGAGTATTATTATTATTAAATTCTTTATCGTTCCTGTAAAGATTGTACAATTGGCGGGCTTAATACTAAATAGTATTTTATTCTAGCCAACCAACAAGTAACGTGGAGAAGGTGGGGGTAGTCACAAACGGTGAGGTGATATTTTGTTGTCAAATATCTTTTTTTTAAATAAACTAATGTAATAATATGTACAATAATTATAAACGAAAACAAATATTATAATTAAGCACATATATAAGGATGAATATATAGACTTCATATAAATATAAATAGACTTCAGAATATATTTTTACATACTTACGAATGGAATTACACTTAACTGTTCTGAATTATGTAGATAGTGTTCCTGTACTCTACACTTAAAGACGCCGACTGTATAGCGGCAGCGCGTTCCACAGACGCACAGCTGTCACGGAAAAATAACTCGAATAGCCTGCCGTATTGGTAATTAAGAGAGTACGGTTAATTAAGGTCATACTTTTTTCCTACGGAAATGGAAGGTAAAGAGTTGAAAAATACAAGACAACTGACAGACAATGCAAGACAATGTCAAAAAAAATGGCAAGTACATCAAAATCTTTACAAGTTTCCGTACTCCAAACTACAGTCGCTTCATCCTTTCACTTGCACCAGACATCAAAAGTCGGGTTCGCGTCATAAAATGAAAGGGCATATGGACCGGCCGATGATGGAGAGCGGGCGTCGGCCAAAATCGAACGTCATCCGATCAAAATTGAGCCTTGCGAGTGTTTGCCAATGTAACTGTGCTTCGGTCGCTCTGCATGGTGACTTGGAATTCGCCTGACGTTTTTCAATAGGATATTATTTTTACCTATGATTATTAAACATAATTTTGGTGGTATTTTTGAATAAAAAAAAAAACTGTATTTGTTATCCAAAATTTTTAGCTTGTAACGGTGCAAAGCTCTTAACACCATTTATTTATATTTCTTAAGTTCTGTCTATAATTTTCAAATTTAAAATTACGTCACAAATTTTTGAGATTTTCTTAATTTTTTTAGCATCACTATTTTACATTCGAATAGACCGGACTACACAAATTTTCTGTTTTTTGCCTCCTTATTCTGTTTTTTATCAAGTTTTCTGTTTATATGTCTATAATACAAAAATGAATCGCTGAATGTGTTGGTTAACGCGAATCTCGAAAGCAGCTGAACTGATTATGCTAATTATTATTTTAAAATATTCCTTGAACTATGAGGATGGTTCTTACGGAGAGAAAAAACGACGAAGTACGAAGTTCGCTGGGTCACGAGTGTAATACTACTTCCTGCTCTGTATAAAACTTTTTTTCACTATTTTGAAAAGTTATGGAAAGTAAGCGTCATATTAGTTCCGATATTTCTATTACCCGAATATATCCGATGGTAGCCGAGGTATATTCTAAAAACTAACAGACTGTAGATCCGCTATGAGCAGTTCCGATTCATACAGGCGTTAAGACATGTGCAATAAACCATGAGAGAGGCTTATTTTATAAATATACCTTTCTTTCTTTCTATTGTCAGGAATCCTGGATCTACGCGTACGATCCCGACACTAAACAACAATCAACAGTTTGGGTAATTCAAAATGAGCCGAACCCTACGAAAGTGGCTCGTGCAAAAGCACTGTAAAGCAAATGGTGGCCTGCTTTTTTGGTATTAATGGCCATGCTACAATACCACTGGAAAATCGCAGAACGGTTAATTCGGAGTGGTACACGACCATTTGTTTGCCGGAAGTATTTGAAGAAATACGCCAAAACAACCAGCGACGCAGAATGTTACTTCACCATGACAATACCAGCTGTCATACATCTCAGGAAACAACTACATTTTTGGATGGTCAAAAAATAGAATTGATGGGTCATCCATCGTACAGCCCTGATTTGGCTCCCAATGATTTCTATTTATTCCCAAATGTAAAGAATAAATTTCGTGGTCAACGATTTTTGACCCGTGAAGATGCCGTAAATGCGTTCAAACAGCACGTTTTGGAGATACCTCAATCAGAGTGGAAAAAGTGTTTTACAAATTGGTTTCATCGAATGCAAAAGTGCATCGATCATAGTGGAGAATACTTTGAAAAACAATAGAAGCATATTTAGCCATATACCTACATTTGTTTATTTTTTCTATTGCGCATATATAAGTAGCAGCCCTCGTATCCTCGGCGGGCGAGCGCGGCTCTTGTCCGGTTTTAATATCAACTCGATACCTCTAGGCGTTCCCGAGGCGTTGTCTTACATACAGATAGACGGTTACGACTTTTGCCTTTAAGGCACGGTACCCTAAACTAAAAAGGAGACAAAGTTGAATTTGCTTTTACGAGTATACCCCCATCTATAACTTGACTTAATTACCTATATTAAAAACCTATTTAGAGGCTAAAAATTCCACCCATGCCGGAAGAGCGCTGGCACGGATAGCCAGAGGTTGCGGGTTCGAGTCCCAGCATGGGTGGAATTTTTAGCCTCTAAATAGGTTTTTAAAATTGTCCTTAGCACGGGTTAGTGCATTAAAATAAAAATAGTATAATATATGTATATTGTCAAGTTTCCTTCTTTATTGTTCTAAGTTGGCTAAACCGATTGTGGCTCTCTCTCTCTGTGTGTGTAACCGAATATCCATGACGTATGTTGTGTCGATGATTGTGATATCAACCTTTTGTATGTCCCCACTGCTGGGGCACGGGTCTCTTTCTGCATCACATAAAGGTTAGGCCGTTCTCCACCACGGGGGCTAAGTCCACGTTGGTGGAGGATTGCAAGACAGTGGCGGACCTTATTGTCAGAGGTTATCAAGCCGCCTATAAGGCCTATGATGTGGTTTAATGACTGCTATTACATAACAGCCGGCACTAACGGCTCAGCGTGCCTTGCGAAGCAAGGAAGCGCTCGGAAAAATGCCTCACAAGTGATTGACTTCAATCCAATCACTCGGTTCCGTTAGGCTACGAGCGCTTATATATAATTAATTAAGATTAGATATAATTAATTCAACAAAATCAAGATTTAATTAAAATCTTGACTTACGATGTTTTATTTTGGCAATAATAATAATAAATATATATTCCCCTAAGACGAAAATTCACTCTGAGCCATCGTCTAATTTAGTTCTATGAAATGGGCCTCAGCTGGTAAATAATCTCTTACAAAACTTAGGGACTAGCCCTAGCCCTTTTCCTGAGGAAAAAACAAAATATTTATAACCTTGAGTATCCCTATGGCGATTCAGGACACGTCAAAGAAGGACTTGACATCATTTGGAAGCGAAGTGACAAACTTAGTCTGCCACTTAGCTCAGTCATGAGCGCTCTCTCCCATTGCTGTTTCAAAGTTATCGTAGTGTGAAAGCTTTTGAACTAATGCGTCGTTAGCAATGTTTGCGACACAAAGTGAAGAAAAGTTGAAAAGAGATATCAGTGAGAAACGAGGTCGATTTTGTGCCTATTCATGATTTGAGCCAGAAGTTTGTTTTTTGTTGCCAGTATGATAATCTCAAGTTTACGATGTTCTCCAGATTTTTCCATAGAATTTCTTTTCCTTTAAAATAATTGCTGTAAGCAGTAATTCCGCCGATTGTATAGTAACTTTGTTATGATTTTATGTTTCTTTTTTTTCTGGTAAACAATATTTTTGTTTACTATCTGATCTTAAAATATGGCTAGAAGCGCTCGTGGCCTAGTCGAACCGAGTGATTAGAATTAATCACTTGGGTTTGGCAAAAACTGGCGCGATCAGGTGCAGGAGAGTTACCTATAATTTGGGGTTATGCTAACAAATATAATAATAAATAATAATTCATGGACATATTACACAGATCTCTTTAGCCCCATACTAAGTACAACTAAATGAGTTGTGTTTTAGGTGCTAACTCGACGATAGATTGAATACAATAAATACATAAATAACATCCAAGACCCGAGACAAACTAGAAAAGTTCGTTTCCTAGTTTGACCGGCCGGGGATCGAACCCGAGACCTTTTGTTTTACAGTCAGCGTGCCAAACTGCTGCGCCACCGAGGCCATCAAATGGTAAAATTAAGAACAATACCCTTTATGACATGGTCAAATAAAATTAAATACAATTCATCAACAACTATTGTCTTAAATGACTTAACATAGACTAAATAACTTATCAGCGTGGCTAGTGTACCTACCCATGTATCTATAGTTGTTAGTAGAAACGTGAAAGGCGCGTACAACGAATCAGACTTGAACGGCCCAGTCTGATGTCAGTCCACTGTCCACACATTTCCCCAAATGCTGTTTTGTACGAACGAAACCATTAACCGGGCTTAGGCCTAAGCGCAGATTGGGCTGATTTCCGATTGGCTATGTGTGGGTGAGAGCTCAATGCATCATGCCGAATTTCCGGATTTAAATATGGCTGCAAATTGACGGGAGCAGATGCTTGATTCCTATCAAATCAACCAGACGATTGGCTCGAATGCACGCTTTGTCATCGCGAATTCCGCAAAGCCGCAACGAGCGGTTTGCGAATTCTTTTGAAATAAATAATTCGTTTGTCTTTCCGGAGACATATAACCTGGGTGTCTTTAAAAATAGAGTTAACCGGCATTTAACAGGTAAGCACGTAACATCGTTGACCCCGTCTTTGCTTGCCATCAGGCGTGGCAGGGGTCAAGTGTAACAGGGCTAACTTAAAAAAAATGTAGCTGTGAATTGACAAAGAGTACCTAACTGCTTGATTTCTATCGAGACGTAGGCTCCTACCATTCAATTGAATTGTATTTTTTTTTATGCCACACCTGGCAATAAAGTGGCTTTTTCCGCTGCGCGTACGGAAAAAGCCGCTTTCTGGCCAAGGTAATAAACACGGGAGGTAATAAAGAAAGCTCTCGATCGCATATTTACGTCCCTCGCTTGCAGCTCGGGCCGCAAACTTCTGCGATCTCGGCCTTTCTTTGTATTACCACCCTAGTTGTGTAATGTACTATTATTGTACAAAAACGGGTTTACTGAGTTATGCACACTTGTGAAGTTATAGTAGCAATACCAATCGCCGTGAAGGAAAACATCGTGAGGAAACCTTCTGAGGTGCTCAATTACTATATAAGCGCCCGCAATTGCCAATGCCGTTTTAGGCAGTATATTCTTCTGCAATACCTGTATAATGTTGGTTTAATACCTACACATTTATTTCGAAATAAGAAGTCATGTTTGTATCATAATGTCTGCTCTTTTAGCGCCTTAGTGTTTCAAAGTCACGTTATTATTTTAATTAAAAATTTTGTTTGTACAACTTATATGTAACCGTAGAAACTCTCCAAAAATAATAAATACAGAAATAAACAAGTAGAAGTTTGAAACTGGCAGCGTGCTTAAACACTGACCATAAAATACATTATAGCTGCCATGATGTATTAAGGCGCTGGAGGGCGCTAACTATTTTTTTTTCTTTTTATTTTATTGGGGGTAACAAACAGTGATATACTATGAGTAGGTAATTACAAAATAGATGAAAGTAATAGATCACCCACGACATTATCCTCGTTTTAGTTAAATACAGTATTGCTGCTTGTGCTACGGAAAATAAAAAAGAGAACAAAGAAAGATAAAAAAGAACTAAAATAACCAAGCTGAAACACCGACTTTCTTGGACAAAATAATGCATGAAAACTTAATCGAATAACAAATGTCATAACATGTTCTTCAAGGTACGAATATTATACTATTTTTATTTTTAATGCACTAACCCGTGCTAAGGAACAAATTTAAAAACCTATTTAGAGGCTAAAAATTTCACCCATGCCGGGATTCGAACCCGCAACCTCTGGCTATCCGTGCCAGCGCTCTACCAATTGAGCCAATGGGCGACTCACGGCATCAGTGAAATTTCGAACCTCTTTACACTATTCTCTGTATTACGTACAGGCAGCGACATCTGACTTAAGCAAATTGCATTACTTACAACCCCGACTACCTACTTTGCAGTTAGGTTTTAACATCGGAACGATATCACTGTACCCACATGATTATACTATTTTTATTTTTAATGCACTAACCCGTGCTAAGGAACAAATAATGTTGCTTTTAAAAGTTTTTAGAAAAGAGTTTTACTTCTTCTTCTTCAGGCTATACCAGTCCACTGCTGGACACAGCCCTCCCCTAATGAGGCCAAGGTTGTGCCATCATTAGGGGGTAGTGCCCATAATCCCCATGCTGGGCATGCGGATTGGGGATCGCAGTTTGGTAGAATTGTACTGCAGGGGGCGCTGCTGCCCACCCCTCGGTTTGAGTCCCTTAGTCGCTTTTTACGACACCCGCGGGAAGAATTTGGGTTTTTGAGAAAAGAGTTTTTGCCTTCAGATAAAATATCCACATGGGTAAAATACGAGCATGTGTTGTATGTCAACCAGGCGACGCAAGGGAAAGGGCATTAGTGCGGCAAAGGTTGGTAGCAAACAGTCGGCCCACACGCACCTACCGCCCCTGGAGCTCTATTTTTGAATCACTCGTATGAAATTGTATCGTCGAATGCGACTTATGTCACACTCGTCTTCGAAGTCGTATGATCTAGCCCTTAATTCACTACCTGGGTCCAGTGGACCCATACACAATCTTAAAACACTTGCTATTTCATACTATTCGCGCTCAAGTTCATGCGCGGTCCTGTACCTTCCTGTAGTGCCGCGCCGAACGCGACAGCGATAGGACGTGCGTACGCGCCGCTCGCAAGGTGAGTATATATGCTTATATGGGTCCCATGGACCCATACTAGTGAATTGTGTTAGTGTTATCTGCTTTATTACAATCTTCCTTTTTCGTGTTTTAGGATACAAACATGGATCAAAATAGACCTGAACCGAGCTCAGTGAACGTAAATGATGATAAAGCATCTGAGTTAATAAATAAATAAATATTCACGGACATATTACACAGATCTCGTTAGCCCTATACTAAGTACAACTAAATGACTTGTGTTATAGGTGCTAAGTCGACGATAGATTTAATACAATAAATACATAGATAACATCCAAGACCCGGGGCAAACTAGAAAAGTTCGTTTCCTTTGATTGGCATTGGCATGATTGATATAAATAATTGGCTATATGCTTGGTATGTGCTATAAAAATATGCAAGCATTGTTCTGTAAGGGACTAAGTTCAACCATTGCACGTTTTGAATTTTTGTATAGAATATACATAGGTTTTTTGTTTTTTTTTTGTTGTATAAGTAATAGATTTAATAAAAATCACCTCAAAGAAGTTCCCAATTCTTTATAATATTAAATGTGATTTTTTAAAGCCGTGCCATCCCAAAAGAGGCTCAGTATTATAAGATATAAATGTTACTCATTTACTAGGGGAAATATCTATTTTTTAAGTTTGTTTTGGCAGTTATACTAAATAATTAAGAGAGTTATCCTTTAAAATAAAAGAATATTTGATTAAAAATGTCACGTGTTTAAATTTTTTTTACCTGTCAAAAATGTGGGTCCATGGGACCCATACTAGTGAATTGTGTTATACTTTAGTAGGTAGTGAATTGAGGGCTAGTTTTTTCGTATTTTTGAATCGTTCGCCTGAAGTGTTGCCAGTACAATTTGAAGTATTGTATTTTATCCGTTCCACGCAGAAATTACAAAAACCGGAAACTACCGTAACGGAAACGGAACGTAAGATATTTCGTTTTATTGGCTGTTTGGATGAAAAATCTTTGCCTTTAGCAAACAAAACACTGTCATAGATCGTAAATAATAACACTGGTTTGTTTTTGTTCGAAAATGTCGAAACAAAAAATCAATTCGGCACAAAAGCACAAATACCTCGATTTGAAATTGACACAAATTTTGACAATTAATCTATCGATCGACTTACAAGACGAGTGGTAAGGACCATTCGTTGCAGTCGAGTGATTCAAAAATACGGAATTTCGTATGTCGAACGAAAATCAGTAGAAATCGAGCGCTCGACGCGAGACGAGTGATTCAAAAATAGAGCTCCTGGGCAGTGCGAGGGACCACGTAGCATAATCTGTTCACCAAGTCTGGGCAGTCAAATTCATTATGATAGATACTGTAAACCGTCATTACATAGAGAAGTTTGCGCCTAGAGTATAATGAAAGAAGATTATACTGTTTTAATAATAAGAGGTATGGTAATTTAGATCGGTGACATTTATAATGAAGGGTTCTAAGAAATTTACGTTGGACTCTCTCTAATTATTCCGAATATTTATTACACAAGGGATTCCTAACAGACACTGCATATTCAAGTTGTGGTCTGGTCAATGTTTTGAGAGATATAATAAGGATGACTAGCTACGGTTGACTAAGAGGCACCACCAATGCCATAAACATCATAACTTGTGTTATTGTACTTTTTTTAAAAAAGTAAATATCAACAGTCAGAGGCCTTAGGGTGGCTTAAAAACTTATGACAATAAGAACCTATTTAGAGGCTAAAAGTTCCATCCATGCCGGAATTCGAACCCGCGACCTCTGGCTAGAGGTCGCGGGTTCGAATCCATGGGCATGGGTGGAATTTTTGGCCTCTAAATAGGTTTTTAAAATTGTCCATAGTACGAGTAAGTGCATTAAAAATTATATAATTATGACAGTAAGACCAGCCACTAGTCTTGCAAGCCTCCACCAATCCGGACTTAGACCCCGTGATGGAGTATGGCTATACACGTACCTTTCTAAGGGAAGAGACTCGTGCCCCTCGGTGGGGACATAATGGGTTGATGATGATGATCTTTATCCCAGTGGCAGCGCTAGTTAGCACCTCCTAGCACCTTAACCTGACTACGGAACCCTGGAACAGCGATTTCTTCCTCCGACTGAGCTGGAATCGAATTGTGAAGCCTGTCTTTCTGTCCTCGTGTTCTGCGCTTTTTCTTTAGCGGCAATTTCTCGCCACGGAAATTACGGGTTGGGGTGCTACTCAGGATTTTATATAGAGGAATAGATTTTGTATACTAATTGTGTTATCCAAAGAATATTATTAAAAATCTATGTCTTTGCCAGAGGCACAGAATTGCTCACCGTAAACACACGGACTTGCACCCAAATATATGTAATGTTATGTTTTTTCCTTAAAAATAAGTTAAGGTTATTGTATAAGGTCACGACCTTGAAAATATAAAACTATTGTTATTTTCAAGTCTAGACTGATGAGGTTAACGTAGATGTAATTATAGCATGTAACCATTACTTTCATAATAAACTAAATCATAATGTAATACTTTTAAATAAAGATTTTAATCTTTAAACTATTAATATAAAAACGAAACTAAACCTAAAATCTATTTTATAATTCAAATAAAATATTTGAGCCAGATCGCTGTCGGGCGGTAGAGTACCAAGAAGGCTGGCGGCATTGCCTCGCGTAATATTAAGAAATATCTTATAATTTATTTAGGAAAAATATATTGTTCAGTACATACGCAGATAAACAATGCGGCGATAGTTACGATAGAGATCACAAAACTATTCATGCGATATCATGACCACACAAGCGATAAGTACGATAATATTACTCTGGCGTACCTAACATGTATCTATTAATTTAAATAAATATTGTGATTGTAGACTTTTAGTCTGGATCTACTTACGGGTGTTGTTATATAGGAAGTGTCCGACCAGGTTTCGCTCCGATTCGCAGAGCTTAATCATGGTGAGCAGAGACGGAGCTCGCGTCGTCGGTTGCTCGTCTCACACTCAAAGATCTCTAGATCCGGACTAAAAGTCTACAATGTGTTGTGCTTACGAAAGTTTTAGATCAAAAATATTGTGATGTTATTCAATACGGCTTAATAATCTTCAAGTCGCGTTGGCTGTTTAAAACGACAGAGTCAGGGCATATTTTGCGCTTGTACAATAATCCTAGTAATATTCTAAACGCAAAAGTTTGTAAGTATGGATGGACTTTTGTTATTCTTTCACGTACAAACTACTGAATGGATTTTGATGAAACTTTACAATAATATAGCTTTTACATCAGAATAACACATAGACTACAATTTATAAAGATATTTTGTGATATTTTTCAAATGCGACAAAAAAAATTGTGACAATTTTAATTTCATAATGCTAGTTCTTTTCTACGTCACGCCACGCTAAATACGTCACGCCATGCTAAGTATTTCGAGAACTACTCGAGTACTACTTTCGAGTAGTAGCTACTCGAAATACTAATCCTGCGCAGACGAAGTTATGGGCACCAACTACTATTAAATAACAAAATACAAACAAGAATCACTTTGCGCAAAATATTTTTGTCAATTGGGGAAAAAAAAAATATACCTATTCGCGAATAATTGGAAACGGGCATTTTGGTGTTGTGATGCAGGCTAGTGAAAAATCGTGGCTTGTGTAAAGAAACTCCGTTTTAGCCTCCTATCTGGTATCTGCCTACCTTTACCCCATGATAAGATTAAAAGTAAATTTCTATACAAATAAGCTCGCTACTCGCTGTAAGGTCCGCCACTGTCTTACAAACTTCCACCAACCCGGACTTTGCCCCCGAGGAGTATGGCCTAACTTTCCTGCGATGCAGAAAAAGGCCCGTGCCGCAGCACAGGGGACATACAATCGTTGATATCGAAGATTGCCTGTGTACTTTTGTGTATATCTTCTATAATACGTATAATAATGAATAACTGAATGTGTTGGTAAGCGCAAATTTTGGCCGATTTTACTAATTCCTTTTTAAGAATATTCCTTGATATTTTAACGTGAGCGTAAAGTGAGCGTATCCAATTACGCGATCATTTAATGCTTGGTTACCGCTTCGAAAATTGGCCATAACTTTTTCGAATCCAACCATATCGCAAATTTACCGGCGGAAACTCACAAAGTGGTTGCTTTACCAAGGGACTGAAATACAATACATCAGCTGATTTATTGACAGAGGATATCGAACTCAGTCGAGCGCAATGGAGTGGCGTCATTTGGAAATGGCGAGTAATTAACACACGCTAATGATGATAGGTTCGTTTTCCCGGTGAATAGGTGTTTTATTTTATTGGGTATAGTCCGTTTGTTTAGGGACTTGAACAATCTTGATACGTCTTTTTATCGAAACACATACTTTTTAGATAAAAATCATTATATTTTACTTGAATTACATTAAATTTATACTATTTTTATTTTTAATGCACTAACCCGTGCTAAGGAACAAATTTAAAAACCTATTTAGAGGCTAAAAATTTCACCCATGCCGGGATTCGAAACCGCAACCTCTGGCTATCCGTGCCAGCGCTCTACCAATTGAGCCAATGGGCGACTTATTAAGCCCATGGGCGACTCACGGCATCAGTGAAATTTCGAACCTCTTAACAATATTCTCTGTATTACGTACAGGCAGCGACATCTGACTTAAGCAAATTGCATTACTTACAGCCCCGACTACCTACTTTGCAGTTAGGTTTTAACATCGGAACGATATCACTGTACCCACATGATTATACTATTTTTATTTTTAATGCACTAACCCGTGCTAAGGAATAAATTTAAAAACCTATTTAGAGGCTAAAAATTTCACCCATGCCGGGATTCGAACCCGTCGCCTGTAGTCGCCCATTGGCTCAATTGGTAGAGCGATGGCATGGATAGCCAGAGGTTGCGGGTTCGAATCCCGGCATGGGTGAAATTTTTAGCCTCTAAATAGGTTTTTAAATACATTAAATTTGTAAAAAATTAAAGTTGTGGACTGAAAGAGGATGTAGTGACTAGAATCGAGAAAGGATTGTTGCGTTGGTTTGGACATGTGGAGAGGATGAAGGAAGAAAGATTGACGAAACAAATATATATTGCGAATGTAAGTGGAAGGATTGGTAAGGGCCGTCCCAGGCGGACATACATCGACCAGATATTGGATATACAAAGGGAAAAATAAAAAGTACCCGGAACCGGCGTGCATGCATGCAACGACTTATGAACGTTGATGAAGCGAAGGTGATCTGTCAGGATCGTGGCAAGTGGCAGTCCCTGGTCTCTGCCTATCCCTCTGGGATACAGGCATGAGGTTATGTATGTATGTATGTATGTATGTATGTATGTATGTATGTATGTATGTATGTATGTATGTATGTATGTATGTATGTATGTATGTATGTATGTATGTATGTATGTATGTATGTATGTATGTATGTATGTATGTATGTATGTATGTATGTATGTATGTATGTATGTATGTATGTATGTATGTATGTATGTATGTATGTATGTATGTATGTATGTATGTATGTATGTATGTATGTATGTACATTACATTTCAGAGTAAACTGGTAATGTGTAAATATTTTTGATTTAAAAGGTGAGTATTTCAATAAAAAGACGTAAATTGTTTAAAATTTTTTAAGTACCTAAATAAATGGACTATAATAGCTATTGAAATAAAACACCTACACATCGGCAATAATACACATAAACCACTTCATTTACGTGAAAAAGGGTCCATGTAGCAAATATCTGATCCGAGAAGAGTACTTCAATAATTAATTAAGATACGATAGTTTTAAGTAAAAGGTGAATTGTACATAAAAATTGGTACTTTTCTGGAAGAGATCACTTTAAGTAATACGGCCGCCGAATGCCATCACATGACAGCTGGCACCAATGGCTTAACGTTCCTTTCGAAGCACGGAAGCGCTCGGAAAAAAATCAACTAGCGGTAGTCATGGGACTGTCAAACCTATTTAGAGGCTAAAAATTTCACCCATGCCGGGATTCGAACCCGTCGCCTGTAGTCGCCCATTGGCTCAATTGGTAGAGCGATGGCATGGATAGCCAGAGGTTGCGGGTTCGAATCCCGGCATGGGTGAAATTTTTAGCCTCTAAATAGGTTTTTAAATACATTAAATTTGTAAAAAATTAAAGTTGTGGACTGAAAGAGGATGTAGTGACTAGAATCGAGAAAGGATTGTTGCGTTGGTTTGGACATGTGGAGAGGATGAAGGAAGAAAGATTGACGAAACAAATATATATTGCGAATGTAAGTGGAAGGATTGGTAAGGGCCGTCCCAGGCGGACATACATCGACCAGATATTGGATATACAAAGGGAAAAATAAAAAGTACCCGGAACCGGCGTGCATGCATGCAACGACTTATGAACGTTGATGAAGCGAAGGTGATCTGTCAGGATCGTGGCAAGTGGCAGTCCCTGGTCTCTGCCTATCCCTCTGGGATACAGGCATGAGGTTATGTATGTATGTATGTATGTATGTATGTATGTATGTATGTATGTATGTATGTATGTATGTATGTATGTATGTATGTATGTATGTATGTATGTATGTATGTATGTATGTATGTATGTATGTATGTATGTATGTATGTATGTATGTATGTATGTATGTATGTATGTATGTACATTACATTTCAGAGTAAACTGGTAATGTGTAAATATTTTTGATTTAAAAGGTGAGTATTTCAATAAAAAGACGTAAATTGTTTAAAATTTTTTAAGTACCTAAATAAATGGACTATAATAGCTATTGAAATAAAACACCTACACATCGGCAATAATACACATAAACCACTTCATTTACGTGAAAAAGGGTCCATGTAGCAAATATCTGATCCGAGAAGAGTACTTCAATAATTAATTAAGATACGATAGTTTTAAGTAAAAGGTGAATTGTACATAAAAATTGGTACTTTTCTGGAAGAGATCACTTTAAGTAATACGGCCGCCGAATGCCATCACATGACAGCTGGCACCAATGGCTTAACGTTCCTTTCGAAGCACGGAAGCGCTCGGAAAAAAATCAACTAGCGGTAGTCATGGGACTGTCACCAATGCAGCACCTGACCACCATGGAGGCAAGTCCGGATTATTGGAGGTCGGTCGTATATTTACAATACATGAGCACATAGTAGCAGCCCTATGCAGCCGAAGGTAGGTGCTCGCAATTCTGCATTTCTGCTCGACTAAACCGGGTATTACGTTTTCTTTCGGATTGGAAATTCCGTCTCGTACTTTTCCACGGATTAGTTTTTCCGTTCCTTTCGATCCGATGCGGATTCTTTCCGCAGCAATAGATGGTCTTGTTGAGTTATTGGATGTTACGTAAGGACCTTGTTCTATTATAAAACGAATCAAGCAACCTACTAGTTAGACCTGAGATTTTCGCACTTAGTCTCATAGTTGGGCCATTGAGTCATTATAAAATATATAGTCTTCTTCTTTAGGCTATATTAGTCCACTGCTGGACATAGCCCTCCCCTTATGAGCACTACAGCGCAAGGTTGTGCCATCATTGGGGGGTAATGCCCATAATCCCCACGCTGGGTATGCGGGTTGGGGATCGCAGTTTGGTGGAATTGTACTGCAAAGGGGTGCTGCTGCCCACCCCGGTTTGTGTCCCTTAGTCGCCTTTTACGACACCCAAGAATTTGGGTTGGTGCTATTCTCTAGGCCGACACCACACGGGTTATTGTAAAATAGAGGAATACCTAGAAAATAATACATTCAACTAATCTAAAAAAAATTCTAATAATCTACAAAGAAATTTGTTGGTAATGAACTTAGTAATGATTTAATAATTTTATTATCGTATTTAAAATAATTATATTATATCAATAATTATGAAGCGCTCGGAAAAAAGCCTATCCGTCCAGCACCTGACCGCACCTGTTGTTGCTCCATTCTAGTGTTCGAATCCAATTACTCGGTTTCACTAGGCTACCAGCGCTGATCGATTGAGTGTTCCATTTTGTAAGCTCTATTCAGATTAAATACAAAATGCCTTATATTAAGTTTTATGCCTTGAATACAAAAAAAAAAACAAACAACTCACCTGTGTACCAGCGTATTTTATTTTATCAGTTATGGAAGGACAACCATGCAATACTGTTATGGTTATTGTGGCAGAAAACGGTGTCTTCCTAAATTACCCCAGAATTTAATGGGCTGATGTGTGCCATTTTATTTTTTATTTTTAGTTTCAATTTGGTGAAATACACTACAAACACTGGTGATTTTTTTGTGGTAGTAGTAATTACGAAATGTTGTTTAGTTATAATTACAATTTAGGAAGACAATACTTTATGGCACAACCACAAAAAAGAATAACGCAAAACCTGAGAACCATTTCTTCAGTGTCAGGAAAGAAACCAGTTTCTTAAGGAAAAGTCTAAAATTATTTGGTCTTTAATTTGTATTAAACTTCGAAATGCAAATAGAATATTTTTGACTTATACCAACGACTTAAAGGAAAACATTGTGAGGAAACCTAAATAAAAAATTAAGATAAGATGAGAATATTCTTTACTGTATACCGGAAAATTGATACAGAAACAGCAGATACCGAATATACGATATAATTGGCAGCCTTATTGCTTATAGCAATATCTTCTAGGCAAGCTCAAATTGCATAATTAAATAGTTATAGAGGTGTTTAAATTGCCAATCCGCGGTGAAGACGCGTGATAATTAAGCCCATCATCAGTGTCTAAGAGAAGGCCCTGCAATCGGACATTTATAGGCTACATGGCTACATAAAAAAAGTTTATCCAGAATGCCTTAGGAAGAAGCCGTTGAAAAAACCCTTGTACCGGTACGATCCGGCACGGTATGCATGGTTCGCATTTCTTAACTTACGCTTGTTTCGGCGTAAAATGAATAAAACATCAGGGATATTGTTGCCGTGGGCCACGTTTTTATGTTACACGCCGTAATTTAATATTGCGTTTTTCATGCGAAATTTAGCAGTACAGAAATTCAGAAATTTTAGAAGCAGTTTGCTGGATTCGAAACCATAGAAAGTTAATTGGGAGAATTGAAGGACTATTTTACTATATTTAAGCATAGGATTTTGTTAACATTAAATATTATCGTATGTTAGTAAAGATTTTCCCAAAAAACATAATATTTTATGCGTACGAACCTAACTTGATACGTAGGAAATTCTCTACGTACGGTGTTTTTTAACATTAGACTAAGAAAAATCACACAATTTTACCTGTGGATTGCGATTTTTTTCAGTAGTCGCTAGCCTCACTAATTGAAATAGAAATAGTTGAAATAGAATGAAATATTATATTATGTATGTTTACAAACCTTTTAAAAACCAATTTGGTATGCAATTAAAACATTATCTTACGTTATCGGTGTTTAAAATTTTCACCGGATTATTTTTCATGCTATGAGCAAACCAATTAAAAATGTTAAAATTCAAATTGTATACCGAGGAGAGCCAAAAATAAATTTCCAACTTTCTCATTTGTTAGTTATATATTAAACGGGTCAAATCGCGATTATTTATTAGGTAAAACGTAATTACTTTATTTCCCGACATTTCGGCAGTTTTACAGTTGCCGTGGTCTCGGGTAGACTGAGGTGGCGAGTACAGTATGAGTATCTATGTATAAGTATAACTATGTATGAGTATCGCGAATCATTAAGAAATACTTTCCCATTTGATGTTGAAGGCAGATTCCTGAATTGTGAATTTCACTAAGTAAATACTCAAGTAACGTTCTGTCACGCTCTTTTCTGACCAATTCGAAGAGAAAGCACTACAGTTAACTATTTACTTAGCGAAATTCTCAATTCAGAAATTGGCTCTGCGATTTTGTGAAATTATTTAGTTCACGACTAACCGCCCAATTTATGAAAATTCGTGATTGGAATCGTTTAACCGATCCCTTTCGTTGTTCCCAGGATGCAGAATCTAGCAAAATCTACACCCAAAAGCAGATCCCTCACGCGATACCAACCAACAATGGGAGCTAGTGAAGTGAAACAAAGTGAAAAACGATGACCAAAAACAAAAGTGGCTCAACAAAAGACGGTCGGAAGTAGGTACAGTACGTCAAATGTGATGCAACAAGAACAAGTGCCAAAACAATGTATTGGTGTAAAGGATTCCGAGTAATATATGTCTCGCTAATAGTGCTGGAAGTGAATCTGAACACACGAGCCATGGAGTCGCGCGCCTCTTTTCTGTCCGACAACGGCGATGAGCTAAGGTCTCTGGAGATTTGTACGGCGAGGAACCAGCAGAGACTTGGCAGCGTCTACGGTAATTTCACGAGACATCATAAGAAGGGTATGTTCTGCTCTTACATTACGCGCGCCAAATCCAGAACGATTCCGTTCGTCTAACTTTAAATGACATAAACGTAACATTTACATACGGGCGTCTTGCAGAGACTTTTCTCATATTCAAAAATTGTTTCTATATGGATTGAATACTTCCATGTGAAATGCCTGTTTCTTGAATTAAGTATCGGATGGTAACTCCTCTATCGCTTAATACAATTTTCTCGACTTTCGCAACATTTTCTGGGGTGACTAACGTCGATGGACGGCCGCAACGATGTTCTACTTCCGTGCTCGTTCTCGCTACTCGCGAAATTGAGAAGCCCACCTTGCGACAGTGGAATACGGTGGAGCAGACTCTCCTAATGTTGCTTCCAAATCACAATGAAGCTCTTGCGTCGTTATTTTTTTTAGCAGAGGTATTTAAACGGCTTTCACTTCGTTTTTCTCCATATTCGAGAACACGTTCCGACACAAAGAAAACAAATGACTACATTTAAAAAAAACAAAAGAGAACCGAAGATGTTTTTCTTTATTAATATAACAATCTTAGATATACCTGCCAGTATTTATTTTTTCTTAGCAAGAAGTATGTCGTTCTCACTTTTTTTGATCCCCCTCGTACTAACAGAAAATGTTATAGAATGAATGGTAACATAAGTTTCAAACAAGGACTTTTTACACCTGGTCGTCAACGGAAAACAAAGTTGAAACTCTTTTCATTTCATTCAACACAAACTACATTAAGTAAAATAGTTTTGTGTCGCTATGTAAATGAACCAATATAGGGTGGAACAAAATCGTCATGTTAGTCACGTGCATTAACATGTGAACACCTTAGAATCTTGTCACATTTCTCTTCTACCCTGATGTATGAGAAACTAACTATTTTGACTTTGAATAAATACTAAAGTGTATACATGTTAGTACCCGTGATTATACATCCAAAATTGAAAGTTCCGCTTTTCAATGCTTTCATTATGGTGACTAACTAAGAAATAGCCAAAGAAAGGTCATTATGAAAAAAATATAGTCATTACGCTACAGTTGAAAAGCTGATTATGCCGTAAGTTTAAACCTTAGACGGAGTTTACACGTTCAGTCTGGCGTCAGTTCAGTCCGTGACCTTGATCAAGCTCGGATTGATGCCAAATTGATGAAGTATCAAAATATTCAAATATCCAGTCAGTCTGGTCCATCAGTCCACTGAGTAGACAATCAGTCTGCCGTCAGTCTAACCAGACTGATGGCATTGACTGACGTCAGATTGAACGTGTAAACTCAGTCTTAGGACAGATATTTTTATTTTAAAAAGCGTACAGGCCTAGAACTCTCCAATTGTGGATGTATATGAGAATTTTGTTACATTCTGTACGGATTTAATATTTCAATGTATTATATATCAACTTTTCATATTTTATAATATACATTTGTAAGTCACATTGCTTTAAGGTAAAGTCGCAGTACTTTTACTAAAAAAACATTGTTAAATAGCTCACTCTTTCAATAATTAGTTTATTACATTAGTTTTTTGGATCCTTGTTCTAAATACAGGTGTTTTAGAAAAGGACATTGAGATAAAAAAGTCAATGTTTTCTGCGATAAATAATTACCATCTCAACGGAAATGCTAATCAAGTTATTGAAGTTTCCATGGAGCCTATTTTCATTGATCCTATCTTGTTTAGTAAACATCTTCACGAACCACTTAGATGAGCGAAATTCTCAATTACAAGCAGAAATTAAAATAATAATTCCATCCACAGGCCACAGGCGAAGAACCACAACCACTTCGGCTCCAACAACAATGATTTTAAGATCAACAACAACAACGGCAGATGTTGATGAAACAACAAACTACGCGAGCACCACAGAATATGTTTTATACCAGACAACACATGTAAATTTACCGAAACCGCTCAGATTGTCAGCTAGAGTACTGGATAGTGACTATCCATATGATGTACATAATGTAGATACGCTTATAGATGAAGAAATCGATGAGCTAACGCTGAAAGAGAGACACCATATGAAACGCAAAAGAAATAGTAATAATGAATTGTTAAGAGAACTAAGCGACGCATCGCTTAAGACTAATCTAAATAAAGTTATGAAATTGTACAGAGATTCGTCGGCTTCCGTTGTAAATAAGGTTGGAAATAAGAATAGTAAAAGCGGTATATTTTTAACAGACAATTGTACAACTGTTATAGCACAGATTGGGACGACGGCAATATTGCATTGCGAAGTCAGTGATATTACGGAGAATACGGTGAGTGAGCAATTTAAAACTTTATACAACTAGCCAAGTGCGAGACGGACACATGCACAGTGGGTTCCGTATCAGTAATGCCATTTTGCGTCCGGTGATGGAACTAATATTCTGTTTATTTATATTGATAGTAAAAGTATTTAGTGAGTCCAACTCGAGCTTGGCCGTTTTTTATTACTTATCACTACAGTATAATTATAAGAAGACCCAAGATAGTTTGATAAGTTTGAAACTGTTTTTGCAATAGAACATTATACAAAAAGCGAAAAGCAATAAACACGTATGTTGATCATCTCTGCTATTTATTATTTAAAAAAAAAATTATATATTTTTTTAATATGCCGTGATAACACGCGCATATTCTGTGAAATTCTAGCTATCTATTACGAATACAAACATAGATCCTTTTAAAGACGGGCTGACAGACATACACACAGAGGTGACAGAATAATAGGGTCCCGTTTGTCAACCTTCGGATACGGTACCCAAAAAACGGGTACCGTATCCGAAGGTAGACAATCTCATGCATGCCCATCTAACGGGTTTTTTATTATCAATGACTATGTTGTGTTTTATAAGCTGGTGGAGGTAAAGCATTGAAACCTATGAATTAGCACACATCGTATTTTATGATCACTCAGCGAACTTAGGTTTTCCTTTTATATATCTAGTAACGTTCATTTAAGCGCGTTGTACAGTGCAGAACAATATTTTTATCATAAATAATGGGGGACTTCACCTTAAGTACGAACAACTATTATTCCGCAGAACACTTAAAAATTACAAAATAAGTCAGGTATTTCATACAAAACTTCATATGGAATTAAAATGTATGACACTTCATATTTTCATCTCGATTGAAAAGTTTTTTCATAGTAAAGTTGTACGTCAGAGGCCATATTGACGGCTTGATAACTTCTGAGAGTAAGGAACGCCACTATCTTACAATCCTCCACTAACCCCGACTTGGCCCCCTTTGTGCAGTATGGCCTAACCTTCTAGATCCATGCCTCAGCAGTGGGGACGAGGGTTGATATCAAAGTGGTTTGTATTGAGGAGTACCCCACATTCGAATGTTTATACGGAGATTCTGTGACACCCTATATATGCATAGGCTTATAAACAATATTCATGTATGCAGATTTGATTTTTGTACGTACGTACGTGTGTGCAAGGCAGTCATCATCCGATTAAAACGGTGTTTGTGTTACTAATATGACTCCGTGTGCAAATACAGAACGTCCCATAGTTATGACACATGAATAGTAAGTACCTATATATCGTAGATAGAGTATTTTGCTGAAAGAAAACTTTATGTTATTTCTAAAAGTTAGTATCGCTTTTTGTATAGCATATCTTTCACGTATACCCGAAAGAAAAAAGTTATCAGTTTTTGGCCATTCTTTCGACTTGCATCATAAAACGTGGTATTTTTCACATTGAAGTTGGTTCGATTCAATAAATGAATAAAATATTCATGGATATATTACACAGCGCTCGTGGCCTAGGCGAACCGAGTGATTGGAATCAATCACTTGGTTAAGCAACAACAGGCGCGGTCAGGTACGGGATGGGTGAGCGTCCCGTGACTACCGCTAGTGGCATTTTTCCGAGCGCTTCCGTGCTTCGCAAGGCGCGTAAAGCCGTTGGTGCCGGCTGTCATATAATGGCAGTCGTTAAGCCATGTCAGAGGCCTTATGGGCGGCTTGATAACTTCTGACAGTAAGGCCCGCCACTGTCTTACAATCCTCCACCAAGCCGGACTTGGCCTCCGTGGTGGAGTATGGCCTAACCTTCCTGCGATGCAGGAAGAGACCCGTGCCCCAGCAGTGGGGACATACAAGGGTTGATAACGATAACGATATTACACAGATCTCGTTAGGCCTATTAAGTACAACTAAATGACTTGTGTTATAGGTGCTATTTCGACGATAGATTTAATACAATAAATACATAGATAACATCCAAGACCCGAGACAAGGTAGAAAAGTTCGTTTCCTAGTTTGACCCGACCGGGGATCGGACCCGAGGCATTCGGTTTTACAGTCAGCGTGCCAAACTATTGCGCCACCGAGGCTGCCTAATGCAGAATTAGTAACTTTAAAAAATAATATAATGTCTTCTTTCAGCCAAATACCCCATCTACGATTTTTAAGGTACTTTGGCTTCATGTCCCATAACTTTGGGACGCCTAGTATAGGTTGTGGTTCGGTTCTAACTAGCGCCTACAATGGAATAAAATTCATAACTTGTTTTACGTTTTTATCTAAAAGTGAACATGAGAAATCTTAACAATTGCGACAACTATTTTTTGAACCGTCTAGAACCTAGGATCAACAATCTAGGACTTCAATCAATTTCCGCCAAAACGGCCCTACAATCTAGGCTTTTATGTTCTAAAAATAGTTATCATAGATATTAAACTTTTTGAGAAGTTAACTTTTTGAAGAAAAAAAAACGTATTTCTAAACAAGTTATGATTTTTATTCCATTGGTTAGCGCCCCTAAGCGTCTTAAAAGCACCTTAACTTAGGAATCTGAAACCTCGTTTATCTCATTAGTCTTATATCGTATTTTAAAAACCTATTGAGAGGCTAAAAATTCCACCCATGCCGGGATTCGAACGCGCAACCTCTGGCTATCCGTGCCCGCGCTCTTTTCAACTGAGCTAGTGGGCGACTCACCGGCATCAGTAAAATCTTAAACCTCTTTACAATATTCTCTGTATTACGTAGACTCTAAATAGGTTTTTAAAATTGTCCTTAGCACGAGTTAGTGCATTAAATCGTCCTTCATTAGGCACAATAAATACATAGATAACATCATTAGGCACATAGGACGTTTATAAAGGATATCCACTTGCTGCGATCTTTTGCGGCGACTTCGAGTACTTTCCATCAAAGCAGTTCCCATTTAATCCTGGTACCTGATATTAGTATAAGATATTGTACGTAATACAGAGAATATTGTAAAGAGGTTCAAAATTTTACTGATGCCGGTGAGTCGCCCATTAGCTCAGTTGGAAAGAGCGCTGGCACGGAAAGCCAGAGGTTGCGGGTTCGAATCCTGGCATGGGTGGAATTTTTAGCCTCTAAATAGGTTTTTAAAACCTGATATCAGCTTTTCCATATTCGTTGTATAGTGTATAGTAAAACTCTACATACACTGACCATACTTTCTAAAATCATCTCAAACCTAATGCATAAAACCTCAGCTGCCAGCTATACGCAGTATAAGGCTCCATGATTGCCAACAATATATGCCAATGCATAAGTCAATAGGGTTAATAGAGCGGCTTAATAAAAAAACTGTATCGATCGATGTCAACCGTTGCATGTCCCCACTGCTGGGGCACGGGTCTCCAGTAGGTAATCGATGAAAGGGTCGCTTTCTGGGGTCAAGACCTGACTAGAAAGTTTACTTTTCACTGGAGTAGGCTATATTACCTTACAATCTCTGACACTTGGCCCCGACACAGCACTAATCTCCCCTACCGAGCAACTTTCCTGCGCGCTCGACAGGATAATGGCGCAAGAAGGGAGTTCCCTTCCTACGTCAAGGTGGTTTTTGACCTCAATATAGGCTTATAAGCGCTAGTGGCCTAGGCGAACCGAGTGATTGGAATCAATCACTCGAGTTAAGCAACAACAGGTGCGGTCTGGTGCAGGATGGGTGACCGTTCCGTGACTACCGCTAGTGGCATTTTTCCGAGCGCTTACGTGCTTCGCAAGGCACGCTAAGCTGTTGGTGCCGGCTGTCATGTAATGCCAGTCGTTAAGCCATGTCAGAAGCCTTATGGGCGGCTTGATAACTTCTGACAGTAAGGCCCGCCACTGTCTTACAAACCTCCAGCAACCCGGACTTGTTTCCCGTGGTGGAGTATGGCCTAACTTTCTTGTGATACAGAAAAGGATCCGTGCCCCAACAGTGGGGACATATAAAGGGTTGATTACAGTCTGTTAGCTTTTAGAATATACCTCGGACTCTAGAGTAGGCATCTTTTTCGCCGAAAGCACACGAGTGTAATACTACTTCCTGCTCTGTATAAAACTTTTACTCACTATTTTGAAAAGTTATGTAATTATTAGTTCATATTAGTTCCGATACTTCTATTACACGAATATATCCGATGCTAACCGATAGTAGCCGAGGTATATTCTAAAAGCTAACACACTGTACAAAACGAAGCACGTCAGGGAACTCTGACAAATGTATTCGCCGTCGAGATTGAAATATGTTCCATTGAAGATATTGTTGTGTTTAGGCAAATTTCGTTAAAAATGATAGACAGAAAACAGAATACCACCTCCAGGGACGATTATGCTACACCGTCGGTTGATGGTGTACGAAGTTTCTTGAGTGGCATACATAGCGTAGGACGCCACCGACACGCTAAGAGGCGGCGTAGGGCGTCCACTGGCTCGCTGGACCGACGATCTGAGGGAAATTGCTGGCAGTGGCTGGTTGAGGATGGCGGAGGCGGGAAGGAACTGGCGTGCTTGGGGAAGGCCTATGTCCTGCAGTGGAGGAGTGTCGGCTGGGTCTAGGGTCTGGGAATAGGGTCTCTTCAAGTCACTCTTTAATTTTTTATACACGCAATGTAGATTTTTGTCCAACATATTAAAAAAGTGATTGTTGAAACTTTTCTGAAACGATTAACTAATGCGTAGCCATTTAAGTTATTGATGGCTATCATGGAATCTTATCGTACGTATAGGTGGCAATAGATCTATTAGGTTTACGATGACTTGAGAAAAGATGGTCAGAATCGTGAAGTCTTTTTCCACGCTGCTTTTTTCTCCACTACACTACGACCCACAGGCAGCGGCTTTTGCTTTCACTGTCATGTTACATTGTACTTTGATATTCAGTTAACAGAATGTGAATTCTTTACGTTGAAATAAAATTAAGTGAATTATTATTATTATTATTATTATTATCATTATTATTATTATTATTATTATTATTATTATTATTATTATTATTATTATTATTATTATTATTATTATTATTATTATTATTATTATTATTATTATTATTATTATTATTATTATTATTATTATTATTATTATTATTATTATTATTATTATTATTATTATTATTATTATTATTGCACATAAGTAAAAAAAATACAATGGCAATGTGGCGGACTTAATTGGATTATATTTGTTACAAGCAAGGTTATACTTGAGGTTATCGGGCTCAGTGGTGTGTCTTGGGAGAGGCCTATGTCCAGTAGTGGACTGACACCAGATGATAATAATGATGAAGTTTACCTACTAGCTATATTTTTTGTAAGCTTTTAACCTTTGCTTGAAACTTCTGTCCTTGTTATTGTTTGTTTCATAAACTTGAGATGTTTTCTCTTTCTATTGTTCTTATTAATTCCAAGAGTAATTCATGTGTGTAGCTTTACATGACCTGCTTCTGAAGTTTGGCATTTGTTTGCCTCTACCTATCATTTGTTTAGGCAAGGGTGTGAAATTTAAATGTATGGGTTATATTGAGGAGAAAAGTCAATAAAGGAAAAATTGTGTCTAACCTTAAGTGAGTGGTTTTTGACCTTGATATCAACGCTTTGTATGTCCTCACAGCTGGGGTAGGGGTCTCTTCCTTAATCGCAGGAAGGTTAGGCCATACTCCATCACGGGGCGAAGTCCGGGTTGGCGGAGGATTGTAAGATACTGGCTGGCCTTACTGTCAGAAGTTATCATGCCGTGCGTAAGGCCTCTGACATGGCTTGCCATTTCAGAAGTTTAACAGAACATTAACAGAAGTTTAAATTTTTTTGCAACAGGGCAGTGCACACTTTGGTTTAACTTTTAAGCTGGTCATAGAGCGATAGGTTATATTTTAAATTAACGGGACGTAGATAGGTTACTCAAAAAATGAGCAGTTTTTCCAGGTGTATAATAAAAAATATTCTTATGTTCTTTATTATGATTTGTTTTCTTATTCATTAGAGCATACAGTTTTTTTATTACTTTTTTTTACATAAAACTGACAGCTGACAGTAGTTCTATTTTTAATAGAACATTACACAACTAGGGTGGTAATACAAAGAAAGGCCGAGATCGCAGAAGTTTGCGGCCCGAGCTGCAAGCGAGGGACGTAAATATGCGATCGAGAGCTTTCTTTATTACCTCCCGTGTTGTGTATATCTTTTTATGTCTACACTTGGCCAAAAAGCGGCTTTTTCCGTACGCGCAGCGTGCGGAAAAACCCACTTTATTGCCAGGTGTGGCATAAAGTTCATTCCGGCCCTTAAGTGGGAAGTAATTCGAATGAGTTTTTCCCTCTCTTTGAAGGGAAACAGCATTTTCCACCCAGTAATCAGATCCAAACAAGGAATTTTACATTTCTTATACTCACTACTTTGCGAGTATAAGAAATGTAAAATTCCTTTTCAATGAGCCGTTTTCTGCATAAATTAAAAAAAAAACCAACGTAGATGGCGCTTACAGGCGTGCTCATACGAGAACAGGGACACGCCTGTCAAGTTTTTCCATTTCTCCCAGCGCTATCTATGAATTGTTTTGTTAATTTGTACTGAAAACGGGTCATTCACTACATCTTAAGGAAAAACGGCCGGTGGACCAGGTCAGTATCGGAGTGGTGGCCAAGGGAGGGAAGGCTGGGCGGTGGTAGCGGAGCGGTGTAGAAGGCCAGCCTCTCAATCGGGATGTCGTGGGTTCAAACCCCGGCATGTACCAATGACTTTATTTTCTAACTTATGTACATAAGTGAAGGAAAACATCGTAAGGAAACCCTAGTCTGAAGTGTTAACGTACCACAGCGCTTGCTACGTACAATGGCCCAACTATGAGGCTAAGTTCGGAAATCTCAGGTCTAACTAACTACTACGGGAGGGAAGGAGGTTGGTAGGCAGACTACCGACACAATGACAGCTTGTGACACTAGAATATTGCAAGTCCCAGTCTGCAACACTGAGTTTTACTTTCACTCGTTCTCTGTGCGTGCTGCTCGCCAGTGGAACTCGTTGCCTGAGTCGGTCAGAGATAGCTCGTCGGTGTCGCTGTTACGTATCAAACTGAAGGAGCACTTCCTTTCTAAACTATAATACATAATATTATTATATCATATCACTATATTTAAGTACTATATGTACTATATTCAGAAGTATGTTTATATATATATATATATATATATATGTATATATGTATATATTATAGGTATGTATATACTAGATATTTATGTTCCTTTATCTTATTAGGTATGTAAGTAGGCACTGGTTTATGTTGTATGTATATTAGTAAGTAGATATTATTGCTTAACACAATTGAGATAACTGTGTAATTATTGTTTGTACTTTACTTGCCTTTTCCCGCTGTCTGTATAAAAATATAAACATGATGGCTGGCTGGAAGAAATTTCTATAGAAATAAGTCCGCCTTTGCTCATAATATAAGTTAACCCTGTTACTTAAGTGCTTTACTTTGTATATTTTGTGCAATAAAGTGTAACAAACAAACAAACAAACAAACAATGGTCAGACGAAATCGTGAGGGTTGCGGGTCAGAGATGATTCAAATTAGCACAGGACCGCGAGGAATGGTGCAGTAAAAAGGAGGCCTTTGCCCAGCAGTGGGTTGATGTGGGCTGATTATAGATATAGATAGATAAATTAAATACGTTGCTTTGTCACCCAGGTTACGTGGATAAGAAAAAAAGACTACTCCTTGCTCTCGGTCGGCCTGGTCACGTACAGTGCTGATAGGAGATTCTCTTCAGCACACGGGAGACACGTCAAGGTAAGTCCCCTTGTAAGCTAATACGGGGTAGGAAAAATCGTGAGAAAAACTAAGTACCTACATACCTCAGCGCTTGAAATCATCAATCTCGCAGAGAGCGAGATAGTATGGCCCTGATTGATGTTTTCCAGCGCAAAAAGGAGGCCTATGCCATACAGTGGGACGTATAAGGGCTGCATTGTTTCATGTAAACTTATCCCAAGTGATTGATCCCAATCACTCCCGTTTCACTGGGCCATGAGCTCTTCAAACTTAAGATGGTTGATCAAATATCGCGGCTTTATTCTCAAATCAAACTCAGGCCTCAACAAAAGCTGCTTAGAATTTACAACGCCGCACGAATTTAATTTTATCAGCAACAGACGCCAATTTCCGTCTGTGCCGGAACAAGGTTTGGTTCAGATATAGCTGAGATCCTTTAATTTCATACAATATTTTCAACTAAAGTTTGTGCTGTTGTATTTTAATGTTTGCGTCGACCTAGAATTTCGTCGTAGTTATCAACCCTTGTGTGGCTCCACTGCTGGGGCACGGATCTCTACCAGCACCGTAGGAAGGTTGGGCCATACTCCACCACGGGGGCCAAGTCCGGGTTGGTGGAGGATTGTAAGACAGTGGCAGCCTTACTGTCAGAAGTTCCCAAGCCGCCCATAAGGCCTCTGACATGGTTTAACGACTACCATTATGTGACAGCCGGCACCAACGGCTTAGCGTGCCTTGCGAAGCACGGAAGCGCTCGGAAAAATGCCACTAGCGGTAGTCACGGGACGCTCACCCATCCCGTACCTGACCGCGCCTGTTGTTGCTTAACAAAGTAATTGATTGCAATCACTCGGTTCGCCTAGGCCACGAGCGCTTTATATAAATATATCATTTAATGTAAATAATAAATAAAGAAATGAAAATAAACTATTTTCCACGCAACACAATCACTTGAACTGGTCCTAAACTAGGATAACCTGTACTTTGGTAACCAGGTAAGGACGTAACAAACATCCAGACTAACGCCATTTGTACAAATTTAGTGCCCTTTATAACTTAACATGAGGGGTTGCCACAGTAGATAGAATATCAAAAATAAGCATTACACTCAGAGAAGCTCTTGACAATGACGGAATACTTTGTGAGTTACCTACTTAGGCTCTGTCTGGCATGCTGTCTTTCATGTTCACTTTTCTATTTTAATAAATGTACAAGAACGACTATACTTTTGATGATCTGGTCTGAGGTTTTGCTATGTGCTAAAATTACGGACATTTTAAACACTTTTTTATTTTTGACACTAGTCTTGATTTTGATGATCAAATGTAACATTTTCTCAACCACACAATACAAGATATCCTAAAAACCCTAATCAACCCGAGAAATCCTATATTAAGGATTTCTCGTTATCGTTACTAACCTTTCTATGTCGCCACTTCTGGACCATGGGTCATGGGTTAGGCCATACTAAACCACAGAGGCCAAGTCCGTGTTGGTGGAGGATTATAAGACAGTGGCGGGCCTTACAGTCCGAAGTTATCAAGCCGCCCATAAGGCCTCTGACATGGCTTAACACTGCCATTACATGACAGCCGGGACCAACGGCTTAGCGTGAGAAAGCACGGAAGCGCTCGGAAAAATTCCACTAGCGGTAGTCACGGGACGGCCACCCATCCTGCACCTGACCGCGCCTATTGTTTCTTAACTTCGAGATTGATTCCAATTACTAGGTTCGCCTAGGCCACCAATCAAAGGTCTTTACTGTTCAAAATTTTACTGTCTAAAAAAATTTCAGACTATGTATGTTTAGCCGTTGTCGGTAATATCTATGGGAATTTTCTTACACCCTGTAATAACGAGGACAAGTGATTGGTTGTATAGAAGTTATTATTATTAGTTAATCATATCTTCCCATAAGATGTGTTGGTTTAATTCAGGCGAAAGAAAATGCCAATATATACCTGCTAAGGTGTCCCTATGTGCTTATAGATTCAAATTATGATTGTCCATTTCAAAATCTACATCATTTTGGAGAAAAAATAAAAATAATACTTTTCAGTAAAGTCTAAAACTAAGCCCTCGTGCACTGAACTGGCTTCCAAACATCTTTATCATTAGGCCCACTTGCGTCAGCCCAGGTTAGCTCATTTATCTCGAGTTAACTGGTTAAATCGATCATTTGGTATGCGAAATTATTGACCGGTTAACTCGAGTTAAACGATCTAACCCGAGCTGGCGCAAGTGAAATAATTTTAATGTTATGGCGCAATGTGTCTCTTAAGTATTTTTTGAACTGCGTTTCTGGCAAGCCTATTTTAATTATCTTCAGGTATCTTATTTTAGTAATCTATACAATCCTGTATAAAAGATGTGTTGTAACTTTGCCAGTCCAAATGTTAGGAACGAAACCTTATGTTTATTTCTAGAATTTACTTGTGGTGGTCACCCACAGTTTCGATTTACTGATATTTTTCCTGACGTACCTAATATTTACACTAAAATTTATGCTATACTAAATACTGACTATGGTGGTGGAGAATGGCCTAAGCTTCCTGCAATGCAGGAAGAAACCAGTGCCCCAGCAGTAGGGACATAAAGGGATGAAATCTAAATACTGACTAGCAATATCATTTAATGTTCAATAATATCGTCATCATCGTAAGACCTGAGTGTCTAAGGTGTTCATCTACTTCAGCACTTGAAATTGACAATCCGCGGTGGGCACGCGTGGTAATTAAGCCCTTACTCTCTCTCTCTCTTTCTAAGAGAAGGCTTGTACCCTGCAGTGGGATGTATAGACCTACATTTAAATATATGTATCAGACTATTTCTTTGAAGAATAAACAAGTTGTGTTTCTCTGTAAACAAAGTTTTATTTTCCGGTTACTTAAAAGATAACTACTAATCTAAATTTCACACATAGAACCAAGCTATTACCTATAATACTTACCTGTAAACAAAGAAACGACATTAAATGTTTATTGTTCCTTTTCTGTTTAATATTTTACATTTCAATTGAAATTCAATCTACGTTTCATCTGACAGAACGCATTTGCGAAGACACTCTTACTACATAATATAACCTAAACACAGAGCGCGTTTGTGGAGTGCGCTGTACTCAACCTAAAGAAGAACATAATTCTTTACATATGTATTGAAATGAAAAGAAATGAAATGAAAAGGTTTTATTCAAAGCAGTGCAGATGCGGCTTAATGAACGTAACAAGTCAAACTAGGTGTCCATTTCAAAATTTATATCATTTTGGGGAAAATATTTAATGTAATAAGCTTAAAATACTAATCACAGGGATTTGAACATAAGACCTCATGTGTTTATTGCATAGATTCAACCGATGGCTACCACCGCAGCATTGTAAAACATAATGTGCTCAGTTAAACTGGGTCAAACCGGTTTATCCAGACACGGTACATTTTCAATATCCCGCCGCTATTTTCGAGGATTCTATTAACATAATTTGAAAGTTTGTTCCATAAAAGGAAAAACAAATTGGGCCTCTCCAGATTGAACAAGTCAATTTAAATAAAAAGCTTTGACTTCAATAGAAGATAACGTGCTTACTGAAATGAAAAGTTATTGGTATTAAGTTGACGTCAATCATGAAAATATATAAAATTTGCCACTTTGTTTGTAGTAATAGCAATATAATAATATGGATTTAAAATGAATATGTTGTCTTAAAGCGACTAACGCAAAATTTCTGAATAAGAAAACAGTTAAATATTTTTATTCTTTAATATCAACTCTTCAACCGTGCAGCCTTATTAATATATGAAATGTACAGGAAAATATTAAAAGTTAGTTATTTATAAACAATATATAGTTTATGTGCTTATATTTAGATAAGGTAGTGTAAGAAAACATTGTGATTTGGTCTGATGGGGCTGACATGATCACATGGTGATCAAAGCCTCTAAATAAAAATAAGATTAAAAAAAAAAAACCTTCAACCCCACTGCTGGGGCACGGGTCTTTTCCTGCATCGCAGGAAGGTTAGGCCGTACTCCACCACTATTCATTTATTCTTATAAAGGCTATAAACTTCCACTGCAGGGCACAGGGTTTCTCTCAGAAAGAAAGACATAAATATTTATCGAAAAATAAAAAAAATCATTGACTACCAGAATAGTTAGTCAAGCAATTCATCTATGGATAGCTTTGCAGATTGTCATGTTGCAAGACGTTTTTGAGCTTATTATCTTTTTGGTCTTATTCGATACTTGGTGCATTAAAGTACAATGACATCATAGTATTTATATTACTTTTGATGCACTAACCCGTGCTAAGGACAATTTTAATCCGTGCGCTGGCACGGATAGCTAGAGGTCGCGGGTTCGAATCCCGGCATGGGTGGAATTTTAAGCCTCTAAATAGGTTTTTCAACCGACTTCAAAAAAAGGAGGAGGTTCTCAATTCGACCCGTATGTTTTTCTATGTTTGTTACGCGATAACTCCGCCAATTATGAACCGATTTGAACAAATCTTTTTTCGGCGTATAGGTAATACTTCAAGGGTGGTCCTATTTAAATTTAATAATAAAATAATTAACTTTTAAAAAAATAAAACCGACTTCAAATGCGTGAACACAAAAAAAAACTAATAAAATAATTAACTTTAAAAAAAAATAAAACCGACTTCAAATGCGTGAACAAAAAAAAAATAAAAATTAAAAAATAATTCCTAATATCTATTACCTAATACTATAATTTTCCTAAACTATGTCACAGTAATTAAAGTTAAACCAGCTAAATATCTTACAATAGTTATTCTTATATACCTATTGCTTTTTGGAGTCGGTGCCAGTCGTATTAAGTTAAGCCGCGAGCAAGAGACGTGCGGCGCGGTGGCGGGGGACGCATGGCGCGAGGCGGGGCCGCGCGGTGCGGCGGGGGACGCGGGCGCGCGCATAGTTTAGGAAAATTATAGTATTAGGTAATAGATATTAGGTAATAGATATTAGGAATTATTTTTTAATTTTTAGTTTTTTTTGTGTTCACGCATTTGAAGTCGGTTTTATTTTTTTTTAAAGTTATAAAATTATAGTATTTGTAAGCGCGGTACTTAAACATTAAACAGGTCTAAACAATTTTTAACCACTTACACAAATAACAGGTTACAATACTTAGCTATAATACGAGTACTAATTATAGGGATTTGAACATAGGACCTCATGCGTTTGTTGCATGGATTCAACCGATGGTTACCACCGCAGCATTGTAAACCATAATAATTATGCTCAGTTAAACTGTGTCAGGTACAGGATGGGTGACCGTCCCGTGACTACCGCTAATGGCATTTTTCCAAGCGCTTCCGTGCTTCGCAAGGCACGTTAAGCCGTTGGTGCCGGCTGTCACAGGCCTTAAGGGCGGCTTGATAAGCTCTGAAGGTAAGGCCCGCCCCTGTCTTACAATCCTCCACCAACCCGGACTTGGCCCCCGTGGTGGAGTATGGCCTAAACTTTGTGGTGCAGAAAGAGACCCGTGCCCCAGCAGGGCATACAAGCGTTCATATCGATTGTACTGAGACGAAGTCATTATTATTATTATTATTATACTAACAGCTTAATTTTGTTCCAGGATTGGGCACTCCATATACGTTTCGCCACGTCAGCTGACGCCGGGTACTATGAGTGCCAAGTGCCGACGCATCCCCCTACTAGCATCTTCTTCAAGTTGGTACTTGTTGGTGAGTTAGCTATTTGATCTGTGGGGAGCGCCCTGCCTTTAAAGTATTTTAATTGCGGTTTTTTGGGATTTCCCCATAGCTTGTTAGACTAGCAACATGCCCAGCGGACGGCGGCGGGGTGTGGGAGGAGAGAGGGTACCTGCTGGATTTAATTTCACACACGATTCGCCGGTAATCATTGAGAGACAAGAGAGAGGATGACGTCACAAAATCGTCAAGAGTGAAAGCCGATGTTTACGAATGTAGCTTTAGCTCTAACAGGCTTCGAGCACATATTATCTTGACCTTCACCAATGCATGTTTTGATCGAATTAATCAGTTTCCTCGGAATATAAAACACTCGCAAGTAAATACTGACTTAATTGAGAATTGGAGCTTCAATGAATGATGTATCGTCGTAATTCAGCTATCCGAAGCGGCCTTGGCTCGACAGAGGGCCCTGAAGTAAATTACTAGGTATCATGGAATAATTTATTAAGATGTTTCGGAACTAGGATCCACTTTCAACGAGAGACTGAAGAAAAATTCTTTTATTATTATAAAATAAAGCGCTTATTTTAGGTTGGGGTATTTTTTATTTAAGCTATCAGGAGGAATCGAAATTGATGATGTTATTTTGCGAAATACTAATCCTGTGTTAGCTCGTGACAATGTTTAAGCAGCAATAGAAGTTCGTATTCTCATTGTATGAATTTTGTCTTTAAAATTTATCGTTTTTAAAGTTAGACATCTACATGCAAGTGGTTTCTTCTTCTTTTTCTTCAGGCTATATTAGTCCACTGCTGGACATAGCCCATAGACATAGCAAATGGTTTAATTTATTTTAAATATATTGTAAACACACAAACTATTACTTATAAAAAGTACAAATCAATAATTTATCTATCTATCAATCCATCGATCTACATTGACATTTTTGTCTTGGGCAGGCTAATAGATTTTTCTTTAGTGCCATATAATTTTTTTTTTTTATGTACTATTAATTTTAATCCTGTTTTGAGGATAGCGAGGTCCTACTTTGCGGGCAAATGCTTCCAAAATTGGGGTCGAGAAATTAAAAAATATTTGAAAGAAACACAAAAATTGTAATGTTTTGGCTGCATTGACATATGTGATAAATAAAAGAAACTGAATAATCAATAAACCGACTGAATCCGACCAGGTAGGATGATGATCTGCGAAAAACTGCAGGCAGATGCTGGATGCGGCAAGCTGAAGACAGGGCGCTTTGGCGCTCATTACGGGAGGGCTGAGCAGGGAGAGAGGGCCAGCAGTGGACTAATATAGCCTGATAATAGTATAAATTTTTATTTTCAAACTATTTACAATATTATTATCTACAAAACTTACATGATTAATAAACTAAATAACTATTATATAATTGACAAAATAGTTTTGTATAAAAAGCTCTGGACCGCTACCGTTGGGGAGAGTTACCAGTACGCTGGCAGCATTCTTCTCTTTCTACTGTTAAATTAACCATTGATAGACTCGCCAATTTTAATGAAGACGATAAAGAAGACATTTAGCTATTGTTCTTTGTTATGGTCATTTATGACACTTTTTGTTCTTTTTCCTTTTTGAATAATGTTTCGAAAGTTTTTTGTAGTGTTTTCTTCTTTGGTTCGCAAAAAAACAAATTTAGTTAGTTATGTCTGAGACTCTTATGCATTTCCAGAGACTAGTTGTAAATTCACTAAATCGAGTTATTTCTGCTTATAATAGTCCAATCTGGGTAGAAATTAACTAACTTTAGGTAGAAAATCACTAACTCGGGATTAAGATCTAAATATTAAAGGGAAAAACTGTTTATCCATCATAATTTTTAAAATGATGTAAATTTATAACTATAAGTCAAATCACACAATGCTTTGTTGTAGTAAAAATGCATTAAGATAATAACATTAAAAATATCTCCTGTATATCAGACGCTAGATTTTTTTTTCGTTTTCAAAACTTTGAACGTCGATTTCTCGAAACAGTGTTTTTCGAGTTGGTGAGTTTCCGCCCTACGGGGACGGAAACAGGATAGTACAATTGGCGGCCTTATTGCTAAAAGCAATAAAATTAAAAGAACTAAATTCAAATTAAAAAAACATATAATACAATCCTTTGTTGAGAGCCACCGCACTTGTCTTTTTTTGTTATGTTTGTTTCGTGTGTAATGAAGTAGTAAACGTTTAACAAAGCAGCCTAGGTCAAAAGCGAAACAAACCGTCCTAAAAGCACATTTATACGCCTCCATTTGAGGCTAAATTGAACGTTTCGGTACAGCAAATTACCTTCAACTAATTGCACCAATATTTCTTACTATGATTGAAATAGGTTCGGGGTTTGAAAATATCTGGGTTATATAAAAGATTGGAGCGCTCGTCGCCTAGCCGAACCGAGTGATTGGAACAGGCGCGGTCAGGTGCAGGATGGGTGACCGGCCCGTGACTACCGCTAGTATCATTTTTTTCGAGCGCTTCCGTTAAGCCGTTGGTGCCGGCTATCATGTCATGGCAGACGTTACGCCATGTCAGATGCCTTATAGGCGGCTTGATAACCACTGAAAGTAAGGCTCGCCACTGTCTTACAATCCTCCACCAAGCCGAAAATGGCCCTCGTGGTGGAGTATGGCCTAGCCTTTCTGCGATGCAGGAAGAGACCAGTGTCCCAGCAGTGGCGACAAACAAGGGTTGATATGGAATCGATATCGAATGTAAAAAGTTCAGGAGTGACAGACAAGAAAGCATGATACTACTGAGGAAAAATAAACTTTAACACAGGCATTAAGGCTCTTTGGGGTGCTAACTAGCGCAACCAATGGAATTTATTAAAATCATATGAAGAAAAACGTCGTGAAGTAACCTGGTTATCTGAGGTGTTCAACATAAACTATTCAACTGTTTTATCGCGTGGCACTAAACGAAAACAAACGTAATTACTTTGGTCTAGGCTAGGTAAATGCTTGATTTCTATCATTTAGAAAACCTCTCAGAAGAATTATTGTAAGCTCATAAAAGTAATTTAAAAGGATGACGATAAGGCGCTTTATATTGAGCTGATTGTATGACCATCTTATGTTTCAGACTTAGTAATTTTATTATTAATGTTGGTTATATGGCTTATAACTCCTCTTCTAGCTGTAGCTCTCCAACTGAGCTAATAGGCGACTCACCGGCATTAGTGAAATTCAGAACCTCTTTACAATATTCTCTGTATTACGTACAGGCAGCGACATCTGGCTGAAGTAATTTGCATCACTTGCAGCCCCGAGTACCTACTTTGCAGTTAGGTTTTTACGTCGGAATGATATCGCTGTACCCACATGATTATATTCTTTTTGAATGCACTAATACGTGCTAAGGACATTTTTAAAAATCTATTTAGAGGCTAAAAAAATCCACCCATGCCCATGTATTGGTTATGTAAGTACTTATTTATAGGGAATTGTTAACAAGAATTTGCCGATAAATAACATGGCATTACAAATAAGGTCGTTGAAAAGTATGAGTTACTTTGAATAACAGGATACACAATACTTATTATTTAGTATTTATTTTTTAGGTGTCTAAGTATATTACTATTTGAATATTTGTACCTTATATCGTTTGTAATTATAGGAACATACATTCTCGCACTCTTTCGCTACTTGGTATCAATATATTTTCGATTTAATTATTTATGTGCATGCACCTGCCGACTATATTTATCACGCAATCTACTCCATCTAAAGATTGTCTGGAAGAGATCGCTCTTAGCGATAAGACCGCCAGTTGTATAACATTGCATAGATTTAAGAAATCATGGTTGTATTCATTTTTCTGGTTGTGCAATATCTCTATATGTGTTCTCTATCTCTACCTACCTTGTAGAAGACGTTATGGACAGAAAGAGGATGCAGTAACTAGAGCTTAGGAAGAAACTTTGCGTTGGTTTGGATTTATGGTTAGGATGAAAGAACAGAGATTGACGAAATAACTTTATTGAGCAAATATGTGGGGAACGACCCGCAAGGGACGAAGGGACGAAGAGGCGGTATAGAATTAGTACTTACTTGTATGCAGCTTAGTACCTTGTCAAAGTGAAAATTGTCAATCATACATCAGGCTAGAAGAGGTTAATGTGACAACGTTCTAACGTGTTCACATATTAGTGCAGGTGACTGTAAACTATGCATTTTTTAAACAATGTTTCTTAATCCATTGTCTTAAGTTACGTTTATACCTCAAAGTAATATCACTCGGATTTTAGCGTATAGTTAATTCATGGTGTTTTTACCAACAGCGGCTTACGCGGAGATAATGGGCGAGTCTGAGAAGATCATCCACGAAGGCTCTATGCTGCGGCTGGTCTGCATCGTGAGAAGATCCACCGAGCCGCCGTCGTACGTGTTCTGGTACTTCGAGAACCGCATGATCAACTATGACCTTAGTGAGTACTCCAATTTGGTGCCGACCGCCTTATACAACTTTTTTTCAGAGTCCCTGAATTTCTCCTGTAGTGTGCAGATCATTTGCCATGACTTAAGGTAAAAGAAAGAGATATACTTTTAGTTAAAAGAGATTATTCTGATTATCCTTGTAATATGAAATTGCTTTTAGCAATAAGGCCGCCAATTGTACTTTGTATCTTTAGATGTTTTATAATATGTGTTCTAGTGTACAATAAAGAATATTCTTATCTTATCTTAACTATGTTCTGATATCAGCCTTTTGTATGTTCCCACTGCTGGGGCACGGGTCTTTTCCTGCATCGCGGGAAGATTAGGCCATACTCCACCATGGGGGCCAAGACCGGGTGGGTGGAGCATTATAGGACAGTGGCGGGCCTTATTGTAAGAAGTTATCGAGCCGCCCATAAATTCTCTGACATGGTTAGACGACTGCCATTATATGACAGCCTGCACCAATGGTTTTACCTGCCTCGTATAGCACGGAAGCGTTCGGAAAATTTGTATTGGCGGTAGTCGAGGGATGTGCACCCATCCAGCATATGACCGCGCCTGTCATTTAGAGGCTAAAAATTCCTGTGTCGCTGCCTGTATGTACGAGTAATACAGAGAATATTATAGAGGTACAAAATTCCACTGATGCCGGTGTGTCGCCAATTAGCTCAGTTGGAAAGAGAGCTGGCACGGATAGCCAGAGGACGCGGATTCGATTCCCGGCATGGGTGAAATTTTAAGCCTCTAAATAGGTTTTTAAAGTTGTCCTTAGCACGGGTTAGTGCATTAATAAGAATATAATAAGCCTACCAATGTAAGAAAGGGACTGTAATGACACTGACTGACAGGAACCCGTTTGAGGGATCGCACTAGCAAACTCCATAGTTGCAACTACAAGGCGGACAACTTAGCGCATTTTAAAACACTTTATAAGTGCGGGCATTTGCACGCAGTTTAAGCAACCACCAGTGTGTATCAGCTCTCAGCCAGTAGCCACACAGAAAAGGTGCAGAAAAGTTGCGCAAAAGTACTTTCATATATAATGTATTGAAGGACTCCGTGGGCTCTGTACCTAGCCTTCCTGCGGTACAGGAAGAAACCCTAGCAGTGTCGACATAAAAGGGTTGATATCGATGGGTGACCGTCCCGTGACTGCCACACGTTACACGGGACACGTAAGCCGTTGGTGCCGGCTGTCATGTAATGGCAGTCGCTAAGCCATGTCAGACGCCTTATGGGTGGCTTGATAACTTCTGACAGTAAGACCCGCCACTGTCTTACAATCCTCCACCAACCCGAACTTGGCCCCCGTGGTGGAGTATGGCCTAACCTTCCTGCGATGCAGGAAGAGACCCCAGTGGGGACATAAAAGGGTTGATATCCATGAAGAGACGGAACAAAGCCCACAAATAATATACGGGACGAGCCGAGGGCGCGATTTCTATAAAACGCTTCAGGTCTTTTCCACCCCACGTCCTTTCTGTATGGCCGCTGGCCAAGACCCACGGCCTTGTGGAAATTTTCCGCCTTAGCGGCACGATCGATCCCTTGCATCCGGACAGAGCCTATAGACTACTTACACATAGCTGTTATGCAAAGGAGTGATATAAGCATGGCAGTGGCTATAATTTAACCCTATTTTGTAGCCTACCAACTTTAGCCTTTGCATCTCCGTATTGAGTTGATTATTCTTTCTTCTACTTTTTAGCTTTTTAATATGCCCATGAATATTTATTATTTATTTATTATTTTTAAAGGAGACGGGGATTTCTGGGCACGATTGTAAATTGTTGAGATATGGTTTAAAAAAATGCGTTGTATTTTTCAATTTTAAATTATAAAAAATGAGTTCAATTCACAATCTAGAAGACGAGAAATCTTAAAAATAAGTTAATGTCCCTAATAAAATAGGATGCCGATTACTTTAATCGATTAGTCTGCATGTATTAAATAAAAAACACCTGCACCAGATGATTGTTTCAATCAGATTAAATAAATACATTATAATATACATAATATCAACAGTTTAAAGAAAATCTAAATACTTACTTGATGAAAATAAATCTTTAAATTGATTCTCGTTTACAGATCGATTTATTACCCGTATTTGTCAATTGTATTTTTAATCTGTGTCTGTGCTAACAGTGACAGCTCCCTGACTCAATCTATGACCACTCGTCTTCTCATATCGTTTACAAGATAATATTAGTGCGTTTTGAGTGTGTTTCCTATTGTTTTTGTTATTATAATTCTCCGACCAGTGCTTTCTTTCTACAGACTTACGATCTTGCTTAACTTGTACGGAAACGGATAAGTTTAGTATAAATTTCATTGTCAGCATGTTGCATAGCCTCATTTTTACTAAATCTCTTATAACTCTGCTCTAAGATAGCCAAAATCCGCAGAATTTTTCGAGATGGTTTGCTAATATATAAGCTCTAAATTGACATCTCTTTCACCTTTTACACCCGGGCCCAAGAATGTTTGAAAGTGTATCCGTCTCCTTTAAGTTACTTATTTACGTCTAAACAGCTGGAGCGATTTAAATAAAGTTAGATATGGAATTAGCTCGTGGCCTAGCGGAACCGAGTGATTGAAATCAATTACTTGAGTAAAGCAACAACAGGCGCGGTCAGGTGCAGGATGGGTGACCGTCCCGTGCCTACCGTTAGTGGCATTTTTCCGAGCGCTTCCGTACTTCGCAAAGGACGCTAAGCCGTTGGTGCCGCCTGTCATGCGATGGCAGTCGTTAAGGCATGTCAGAGCGGCTTGATAACTTCTGACAGTTAGGCCCGCCCACTGTCTTACAATGCTCCACCAACCCGAACTTGGCCCCCGTGGTGGAGTATGGCCTAACCTTCCTGCGATGCAGGAAGAGACCCCAGTGGGGACATAAAAGGGTTGATATCCATGAAGAGACGGAACAAAGCCCACAAATAATATACGGGACGAGCCGAGGGCGCGATTTCTATAAAACGCTTTAGGTCTTTTCCACCCCACGTCCTTTCTGTATGGCCGCTGGCCAAGACCCACGGCCTTGTGGAAATTTTCCGCCTTAGCGGCACGATCGATCCCTTGCATCCGGACAGAGCCTATAGACTACTTACACATAGCTGTTATGCAAAGGAGTGATATAAGCTAAGATAGCCAAAATCCGCAGAATTTTTCGAGATGGTTTGCTAATATATAAGCTCTAAATTGACATCTCTTTCACCTTTTACACCCGGGCCCAAGAATGTTTGAAAGTGTATCCGTCTCCTTTAAGTTACTTATTTACGTCTAAACAGCTGGAGCGATTTAAATAAAGTTAGATATGGAATTAGCTCGTGGCCTAGCGGAACCGAGTGATTGAAATCAATTACTTGAGTAAAGCAACAACAGGCGCGGTCAGGTGCAGGATGGGTGACCGTCCCGTGCCTACCGTTAGTGGCATTTTTCCGAGCGCTTCCGTACTTCGCAAAGGACGCTAAGCCGTTGGTGCCGCCTGTCATGCGATGACAGTCGTTAAGGCATGTCAGAGCGGCTTGATAACTTCTGACAGTTAGGCCCGCCCACTGTCTTACAATGCTCCACTGACCCGGACTTGGCCCCCGTGGTGGAGTATGGCCTAACTTTTCTGCGGTGCAGGAAGAGACCCGTGCCCCAGCAGTGGGGACATACAAGGGTAGATATCGATACAGAATGAGTTGATTTATCTTTCTTCTACCCCCTGCGGTTGTCTGGCAGAACACGCTTCACCATCATTATCATTCATTTGACGCCTACCGCAGGAGATAGGTCCTCCTTATGGTTTTCCACGTTTCACGGTCTTGAGCCGCGTGCAGAAAATGCTTATGGCATTATATACAAAAATTCAATCGTATAACGCATTGCACGATTTCAATTTTAAAATTTAAGTGCTATTATATAGCTACAAGCCACGAGAAGCGCTCGTGGCCTAGGCGAAGCGAGTGATTGGAATCAATCACTTGGTTAAGCAACAACAGGCGCGGTCAGGCACGGGATGGGTGAGCGTCCCGTGACTACTGCTAGTGGCATTTTTCCGAGCGCTTCCGTGCTTCGCAAGGCACGCTAAGCCGTTAGTGCCGGCTGTCATATAATGGCAGTCGTTAAGCCATTTCCGAGGCCTTATGGGCGCCTTGATAACTTCTGACAGTAAGGCCCGCCACTGTCTTACAGTCCTCGACCAACCCGGACTTGGGCCCCGTGGTGGAGTATGGCCTAACCTTTCTGCGATGCAGGAAGAGACACGTGCCCCAGCAGTGGGTACGTACAAGGGTTGGTAACGATAGCGATACTCTACAAAAACTGTTTACATGTAGATTTTTGCGTTAGGGAACTCTTGTTAAATTTCAATATCATAATCAGACAGGTTAAGGTTTTTTTTTTAAAGCCGTCGACATAAATGACACAATACAAGGTACATTGTTCGATATAGAAGCACAGAGTTATAAAAAGGTTTTTAGATATCAGGAAAATACCTCGATCATTCATTATTAATTTTATTTTCTGCGCATCTGACCGCGGGCCTTACTGTCAGAAGTTATCGAGCCGCCCATAAGGCCTCTGACATTGCTCAACGGCTGCCGTTGAGCAATGTCAGAGGCTCTTTAGTGGCAGCTCCTTTTACGACACCCGCGGGAAGAATTTGGGTTGGTGCTATTCTCTAGGCCGACACCACACGGCAGCGCTATGGCGCTCATTAGGGGAGGGCTATGTCCAGCTGTGGACTAATGTAGCCTGAAGAAGAAAATGAAGATTGATTGGTTGTCATTCCTAGATGGTGTGAGCGTCCACAACGGCCGGCAGACCAGCGAGCTGGTCATCGGCAAGGCCGAGCCGCGGCACGCTGGCAACTACACGTGCGTGCCAGCCAACGCCAAGGCAGCCTCCGTCACAGTCCACGTCGTGCAGAGTAAGTACCTATCAGCAGGCACTTGTGAATTGGGACTCCAACGCAATTCAAGTTATTAAAAGAGGGAGCAGAAATTATTTTGTTATTTAGTGCACGTCAAAGATGATTATATTATTTTTAGTGCACTAACCCGTGCTAAGGACAATTTTACAAAACCTATTTAGACGTTAAAAATTCCACCCATGCCGGGACTCGAACCCGCGACCTCTGACAAACCGTACCAGCGCTCTCCCAACTGAGCTCATGGGCGACTACCCGGTATCAGTTAAATTTTGAACCTCTTTACAATACTTTCTATATTACGTACAGACAGCTACATCTGGCTGAAGTTATTTGCATCTCTTGCAGCCCCGAGTACCTACTTTGCAGTAAGGGTTTAGATCGGAATGATATCGCTGTACCCACAACATGATTATATTATTTTTTATGTAGGTACAAACTCGTGTTAAGGACAATTTTACAAAACCTATTTAGAGGTAGATTCGAGTTCGACGATAGACGTAATACAATAAATACATAGAGAACATCCAAGACCCGAGACAAACTAGAAAAGTTCGTTTCCTAGTTTGACCCGGCCGGGGATCGAAGCTGAGACCTTCAGTTTTACAATCTGCGTGCCAAACCGCTGCGCCACCGAGGCCGTCTTAAAGACCAGAAAGACGTCAAATTTTAGCTAAAACTATAAGCTTCGTAAATCAATTCAATATCAATAGAAAATGCTTTGTTGACTGATAAAACGTCGTCAGGACACCAATTTAGTAGTTAGACTAATAACAAGGTTTTTGGTAAAATGCGAGCCGATTTTCTTGACGAAAGTCTACAAAAATGTCTTTTTATAAAAAAATTATGAATAATTGTTCTTAGTAATTGAGCACCGGTGAAGTCGGAAAACGCTTTGAATTAGTAATGGAAAAGTTATCGTCGCGTTATTTTAAAATTCTATTATTTTAGTAGTTATTTGGAGCGTTTTTATTAAAAGTCAGTCACAAATGTACGTAACTTAAAGAAAAAAATGGTATTTGCCAAGATTCGAGAACTTAAAGCTAGGAACAAAATACATTGCAATTGAAATGAAGACTGAAAGTTTTCACTTATAGAAAAAGAAAAAAAAAATCGCCCACTACTAAACACACACCATATATTTATGGTTTCGATCAATGTATTTCCTGGTATACAATAAGGGATATATTTTGTCGAAGATTGATTACAAGGAATATACATATGGAATATTACAAATACTTTTCCACTTCGAAGTTTGATATATTTATTATTTAAGTGGCTAGGTGTCGTGTAAGGACGGAGGGAGGGCTAATTAAATAATATGATTATTACCTATCACGTATGCTTACAGAAAGCACATGACATCTGTTATTAGAATTGAGGGCTTAGTGACCCTCAAAATATCGATTTACAGATAGTGTAAGGCCGAGAAGTAAGTTTAATATGCGAATGAATGATTAATACTATTAACTACGTTTACCATTTTTATTTCGTGCTTCGCAAGCCAGGTTAAGCCGTTGATGTCGGCTGTCTTATAATGGCAGTCCTGAAGCCATGTCATAGGCCGTATGGGCTGCTTGGTAACCTCTGACAGTGAGCCCCGCCTCTGTCTTACAATCCGCCACCAACCCGGCCTTGGCCCCGTGGTGGAATTGGTATAACCTACCTGCGATGCAGAAAGAGACCCGTGCTCCAGCAGTGAGGACATACAAGGGTTGATTTAGATATAGAATAATAGGATAAAGCTCTAGTTTTTTAAACTTAGATAATACATTTAAACGAAAAAACTAATTCTTTGTGTCATGGAAACTAGTCCCTCTCGGCAAAAGGTTCAGCTTTCGACTGCTGCTAGTAATATTGCACGCTTTAGAATTTATTATTTTACGTCGTGCTTCCTGGAGATCTATTTTTGAATCACTCGTATGAAATTGTATCGTCGAATGCGACATAAGTCACACTCGTCTTCTAAGTCGCATGATCTCGTTTTTCCGTATTTTTGAATCGTTCGCCTGAAGTGTTGCCAGTACCTTTTGAAGTATTGTATTTTATCCGTTCCACGCAGAAATTACAAGAACCGGAAACTACCGTAACGGAAACGGAACGTAAAATATTTCGTTTTATTGGCTGTTTAGATGAAAAATCTTTGCCTTTAGTTGCAAAACTAACAAAACACTGTCATAGATGTTAATAATAACACTTTGGTTTTTGTTCGAAAATGTCGAAACAAAAAATCAATTCTACACAAAAGCACAAACTCCTCGATTTGCTTTTGAACACAAATTTTGTCAAGTAATCTATCGATCGACATACGAGACGAGTGGTAAGGACCATTCGTTGCAGTCGAGTGATTCAAAAATACGGAATTTCGTATGTCGAACGAAAATCAATAGAAATCGAGCGCTCGACGCGAGACGAGTGATTCAAAACTAGAGCTCCTGAATCGTGTTCTATTGAAGGGATCTCGCCAAAAGTCGAACGAAATATTAAATATTCCATAACTTCACCACGAGCGTTCCTGGAATACTGTTTGAAATCTTAATTAAAATATCTTGACTAAAATATTTGAGGATACTGAGCTTTGAATAAACCATTTTTGTTAAACATCGATTTGTGACTAAACCGAGTTTCTTTTAAGAGGACATTGCTTCGTATTCGTGTTTGTTTATTGAACTACATTCTATAAGGTGTAGTTTTTGTGGCGTGTAGTTGTAACCCTCGATTAACCCGCGTTTAATAACTTCCACAAGTGCGCGCGCGGGTTCAACCAGACACTAATATCCAATACCCAATAAAACAAAATGTGCACGCAAAATTGACACAAATAACTTTTGGCATATAAAAAGTTTTGATGCAAATCACATAATAATATTTGCTGTGTAAAATTGCTTTTAAAGTACTTTTTTTTCCTATTGGGATTTTGGCGCATAAACCACCAGAACCCCAAAGGACTTTGTCCATTTTGGGCCATACATGGACAGAATGTAAGAGAAAAATCGAAATAACCCCTGATTATAATTAATTCCAAAACGAATATTTTTGCTTATCTCGTTGTATCAATCGACATTTTAAACAGTTACAAACTAATAAGAATTTTATCTTAAATCCAGTCTTTATTCTGTCAACCAGCGCAACCAGCCTTGATTTTTATTTCGGTGTTGCAATTTAAGGAATACATATTGCACAGAAAACAATTTGGAGTTTCTAATGCAACGCGTTTAAGTATTATTTGGGTAAAAAATAATTCATACTAATGCAACGGCATTACAATACTTGCTAGATATGTCGTATTCAATTATTATTATAAAATGATTAAAAGAAATAATCTGGATTTGAGGGTAAACTATTTATTTATGGCAACACTAGACAAAGAAAAAATTGTTTGATTTGAATTGTCATTGTCACCCGGCTAAAACCTCAGGCTAAAACAAACAAACGATTCATTCATTGTTTTTGCTGTTTCTTTGCTTCTCGTGAATATTGTTTGTTTTATTACTACTTTGGCTTGTTAAAATGGATCCCGATTCTACGTTTATTTATGACCCCGGCTCAACTACGGATTTTGTACCGGACTTACTTTGTGGTAGGTAAATAAAGCAAGCAAATCATAGGACACCTTGCAGCAAAAAACTCATAATGCAGGTATATTGATACAAATTAATTACTGTAATAGGGTTCTTACTAACTCATACTACAAAACCTACTACTTAGTTTTAATTCAATTGACTGTTCACGTTTGGCCAAATCGCCCATACAAAGTGGACAGTCCTTTAGTATTGGCCATCTTGTGATGAAGAACTGGAGCTGCCAACATACTTGATTTATCGAAGCCGTTTTTGTAAAAAGTGCGAAAGTGTTTTCGTTCTAAATCAAGCTAGTTGCCAATAATGTAGAATAAAGTGAATTCTTCTTAGCGTGTCGATGGCAAACCACGTGGTGAAAGGATTTGCCAATCCACGTAAAGGACTCGCGGTTTGATGTCCAGAGTGAGCCAGACGTACTGATAACGTATTAAGTTAATAGTGTATAGTGATTACGAAAGCTTTTTTCAGAGATTATACTATACTCTCTGATGAAAAATATTCACATTTGACTTTGTTTATCACATAAGTGACGATAGCGTAGATAGTGAACATGTAATGAATGTAACCATAAGATCTCGATAATTTTATGATTATAATATATCATAGATTCTGCGTTGCTAAATACAAATAAAGAAAGAGTTTCTGATATAAAACTTTAAAATTTAATAGAAGCATTATCACGTAACTAATAAAAGTTACGAGTAGCTTATGTTTAACTATAATAACAAAGATACTCCTGAAATATTTTCATCCCGTGAGTTCTTGGGGGGGGGGGGTTAGATTGACGTCAAACGCACTTTCCTGCAAAACCGCACTCTTTAAGACTCTGAGCCCGACACTAATTATCAAAACTCATGGGATTTTAGAAGCATCAGAAAATTTTTGACACTAGAATCAAAATTTAATGACAGTATGAATGTTGGAATACTTTCTAGGGTCAGTGTGACCCCACGCATGTAATTAAGGGTTAAAACACGCTTGCTTTTTGTAAATGAAGATGTAAATCCACAAAGGCTTACACAAAGGGATATAGCCTCAAATTGTTAGATCTCCATTGTAGTCAGCCATTTCTTGTAACATAAAAAGACCTATCGCTTTTTCTGTCACTCAAACAAGCTGGTTACCTACTGCTTACAGTTGCAAGTTGGTCAAAATTTATAAAAAAAAATAAGATGTAAAATAACACAAAAAAAAATGCCATGATGTTACCAGTAGATTAAACTTTTGCTAACGTACGAGAAACCGAACATTATTGTTTTTGCTTCGAAGGTTAGAAAAAACTATCGAAGGATCGTAAGGTTCAGGAAGCAATTGAAATTGAAAAACACAAGAATATTATTATCACCAGATAAGATAGTTTCATGGTTCCAAGTACGTGGAATCCAGTGCTAAGTAAACACAAATCACGCGCCTTATTACCGGATCTGTCCTCGGACGTAGTGAGTATTGTGTGTCGACCTGGTGCGTAAAACTAAAAGTGACTTAAGAGTAGACAATAATTGTCACTTCAGTCTACCCGTGCCCACGGCAAATACGACATTGCCGAAACGTTGGGAATTCAGCTAATTACGTTTTATCTAGTAAGTAATCGCTATTACATCGCGAGAGCCTTTTTATAAAGCTAGAAACATAATATACATTATTATATACAATAGTTTTTGAAAAGCTTTGCTGGGTCAAAAACTATTGATCCTAGAACTAGAAGTCCTGTTACAAGAGTCATGTTCAAATAACAATTATCATTAAAGCTGAGTAATTATTAAACCTCTTGGTAATAAACTGTTCCACACACCTTTCGTTTTTGCTTTAACTTTCGCGGCTTACAAAAACAATACCGCAGTACGACAGTACATTGCATGGTGTTAAAAACATAGGATAGAAATAATATCGACTGTCCCATACTAAAATTGTATGTGACATGTAAATGTATTTCTCATAGCAAAAGTGTTTAGTTTTGAGTAGTAGAATTGCATTATTATTATTATTATTAAGTTTCTTGCACATAAGTAATACAACAAAAGCATTCTAAATTCTGCCATAAATCCCACGAGCACTATGCGGTGAGTTAATGCACCGCCCTCCGTCCCAATATTTCAAGCAGAAGCAAGACACGCGTGATTCCATACAATACAACAAAATACAATGGAATAAATGCTTTAAACGTTTTCTACCAGTCAATTACAGTTGCAAAAACTTTACTGGTAGGAATACGAGATAAAGGGATAACATATTTTCGAACGTATATTTTGTTACTCCATGTATAAAATTGCTAAGGAAAATAAAATTAAATATTATTTTAGAGGACAAAGACGTTTGTAGTCAAAGCCAGTTCAAATAATTTAAACTCAGTTAATTAAAACCAAATTTACAAAGACTAAGTCTTTTCGGCCATTGTTTCTCAAAAATTATCTTTTTTGGCCATTTTCAAATGGACACGCGTTCATAAATAGTTACACATGTTATAATATACCACAATGGGTCTAATCACGATTACTTGTATTACTAGCTATGCCTCGCGATATCACCTGCGGTTTATCGATTTGGTAATATTCATATTATTCATATTCATTTATTAGCGATCATAATGGTATAATACAATAATGTTACACATGTTTTAAGTCTCACATTATGGGCCCTGGTCAAGGCATTGCTAAGATAAACTCATTTATATAGCTTAAAATAACATAATTTTATTCTGATAAACATAATGTACGTAATGTACTAAACATTACTTATACATTTGACATTTCAACACTTCATAAGATATTTTCCCGCAGTAGTTACAACGAAACCTGTGTGTTAATCCAGGGTGTAAGCTAACTCCATACCTAATTTTATTAAACTCACAAACTTTCTCATTTAAAATATGAGTAGTGATTGAATGTGATAATTAACATAACATTTACATACAAGCACATACATTGCTTCTGGCCCCACACTAGAATACCCTCTGTCGTGGGAACCAGAAACAACGACCTCACAAACATGTAAGCATCCAAGACCTGGGCTTTTATTTTATATAATATAATTAATTAATTACATAATATATACAGGGTGTCTCATTCAAATCGGTCAGTATGGGAAAGTCTGAAACTATAAGACATACGAAGATCTGTTCTGAGAAACCATGTCATCGATTTAAATAATAAGAAAAACTGCATTCATATATTTTAAAAAACATCTGTACTCCGTTCGGGAATCGAACCCGGTGGTTTTAAAAAAAAAACCTACACTATTTCTATTTAGATATCGCTTGTGTAGGTCTTAAGCAGTAGATGTATGCATGAAACATGATGTCTAAAATGAATAAAATGCATTGTTTTCACATACTTTAATTTATTTTAGTAGGTGCTCGAAGTGACCGCCGCCTTTTTCAATACAATATTCTACACGTTTAGGTAGCGATCTTATTTAAATAAGTATCTACATATTTATTTCAAGTGGGCTTTTCAATTGATTGTTAGTGTTAGATTAATAGAAGTTTTTTTTTCTTTCTAAACAACCGGGTTAGATTCCCGAACGGAGTACAGATGTTTTTAAAAATGTATGAATGCAGTTTTTCTTGTTATTAAAATCGATGACATGGTTTCTCAGAACAGATCTTCGTATGTCTTATAGTTTCAGACTTTCGCATACTGACCGATTTGAATGAGACACTCTGTATAGTGCGATGAAATGTAAAACGTAATTACCGCAATTCACAATTCCTGTGTTATTTTGTTTAAAAACGTTATGATTTTGACGCAATGATTGTGTTTAAAAATTATGTTTTCAATAAGACGCTACTATTGGTAGCAAAGTCTGACGGACCACTGAAACGGTACAGAAATTCTTCAGCTCCGATTAGTTATAAGCTCGGTTTTGTTTGACTAGTGAAATTGGACAGGGGGCGCTTGCTGGGTTTTTGATGAATTTAATTTTAGGCCTACTCTTACCTGAAAATGAAGTGGTCTTTAATCAAAATGCTTTTGACTACTATTAATAGGGTTAGCTATGCCTGATTATGACCATTATTTTAAATAGAAAAATAATCTCCTACATTTTCGTCGTTTCAAACTTTGTCACCTTACCGTCACCATCATGGAATATTTATTTGAATGATAAATATGGCTGGTATCAAACAGAAAATTTATTTAAATAGGTATTTATAGGACGATTGACCAATACTAGTTGCTATTCAGCACATTTATGGTTAATAACTCTTAAAATAAAATACTTAATTATTTAAGTTATTTGAGAATATTTGAAAAAAGTAAATGTGGAGTTCTACTGAAAGAAATTGTAAATTTTATAATTTTGACGTTTATTAACTAAACATTTTGCTTTTATAAGGAATAAAATAACATAACAGTTACATACTGGTACATACATTGCCTCTGACCCCACACTAGGATACCCTGTGTCGTGGGTACTAGAAACCACGACCTCACAAACATGTAAACATCCAAGACCTGGGGTTTTTTGTTGTTGTTCCCAGCCTCTTGCATGGTAGGCAAATGCGCTACCGCTGCGCCACAGAGGACAATATTTTACATTGAATTTTATATAGCAACGTTTTGTTGACGAGTCCTATTTTCGGATACTCAGTTTTCGGCATTCGGAACTCCCTGTTTTAATTTCAGTACATTTATGCCAATCCTTTTGTTCCAGGTGAAACACCAGCTGCCATGCAACACGGCAACAACTCAGCCAGCTCTAAAATACACGTACATTTTCTTATAACTCTCTTGTTAATAAGCATTATGTCTATACGGATAAGTCATTTTCAAAATTATCAAGATTTTGGATAGCCTTAAAATATTGTAAACTAAATTATTCGTGTAAGACTCATTAAATATTTCAGTTTTAATTTACTTTGTTTCTGTCAGAAGGAACATAATATACAAATGATATTTTATTTGTGATCGTTCTCGAGAAACCGATAAAAAGTGCACTGTTAAAATAAACATAGTAAGAGACAAACCTAGTAAACAAAAACGTGTAAAGAGATTTTACTTAATAGGTAGTATTTTATTAATAATTATATTTAATTGTATGACCCCATTTCTATTACGGAACTTGAACAAGAATAAGTAATGATTTGTGATTATTGACACTTTATACCATGGAAATATACTGTATTTCAAAGTATTCCTCTATAATAAATTGTTGAAAAATTACATAAGTTCCAAGTATCGTGTAAATGCCTTGAATATATGTGGTGAAACTTTCAAAATTAACATACGCATGGTATCTCGATCAACCGATCATAAATGTATACCAAATGAGTACAATAATCAAATTGTAAATATACATAATGAAAAAATAACTTACGATTTCGTTGATATAATTTAAATGTATATTAATAATATATGAGATAATAATGTAATAAAGCTCTTACTTGGAGAAAGTAAAAATAAACTACAATTTGGAATTTAACGTGCCAAGTCTATTTAGTTTTATTCATTATCGCTATCATCCCCGGTGACTGCATCATTGGTCTAGCAGTATCACGTCTTATTATCATGCAGGAGGTAGTGGGTTGAATGCCCACTGGGGTCGGTGTGCCTTGCAGTGGGACAAATATAGGATGCAGTGGTATCCACCCTTGTAAGTCCACGGGGGGCACGGGCACGGGTCTCTTCCTGCATCGCAGGAAGGTTAGGCCATACTTCACCATGGGGGCCAAGTCCGGGTTGGTGATGAATTGTAAGACAGGAGCAGCCGTTCGCAGCAGTTATCAAGCCGCCCATAAGGCCTCTGACATGGCTTAACGACTGCCATAACGTGACAACCGGCACCAACGGCTTAACGTGCCTTGCGAAGCACGGAAGCGCTCGGAAAAAATGCCACTAGCGATAGTCGAGGGAGGATGCTTTATAATAATTGACAACATTTCAAAATTGTATGGAGCTCTAATTCCAAAACCATTTCGAGATTTGGCTTTGTGAAGCACGTAAAAATTTATATCAATTTTTTCTGTGGTTGAATTTCCGAGAAAATGGTAAAAACACAAAAATACGCTGATGACGTCACCCCATGGCTCTCAGTGAACATGCCTGTGCCACGATAAAAAAAATCAATTTCAAGATCTAACTGAAAAATTACTTTGTGTGTATTTAGTAATTTTTTGATACGAAATGATGGGCGATGATGTGACAACCAACTTGGAAACCAATGAAACTGCAGTATTGCTTCGTGAACACATGCAAAAATAGTTCGCCAAGGAATCCAGGCAAAGTTTTTTTCAACCTTATGCTTAGGCGTGATTCTAGCTTTCAGTTCACAGATAGTATTTTCTCTTTTGATTTCCACATAACCTACGGCAGTGTCCACGTAGGAGTCGCGAGAGGACATGAGGATTTTAGCAACTCTTATTTCCGCTGCATTATAGACATCGTCATGATGCATGAACTCCAAAAGCATTGAAAGATCTACCTTGGGTAGATTTCGGCTGTCAGCGCGTACGAATCCGTCTGAAGTTTTCATTGAATTTGACTAGAGAGAAATAAATTTAACACTACACAAAGTTTGTTTATGCCACACCTGGCAATAGTGGCTTTCTGGCCAAGTGTAGACATAAAAAGATGTACACAACACGGGAGGTAATAAAGAAAGCTCTCGATCGCATATTTACGTCCCTCGCTTGCAGCTCGGGCCGCAAACTTCTGCGATCTCGGCCTTTCTTTGTATTACCACCCTAGTTGTGTAATGTACTATTACATTACGCAAGGCAAGCCACACAACATAAGTATCTGGGTTACCATACTTTATACTTACCATTATAAATAACCTTGAAAAAGTAGCTACAAAAGTAACAAACTGGCAGCTATAACACTCCGAACGCAGATAAAGGCTTTGGCAACACAAAGTGCATTTAAAAAAAGGAACAACTACATACATAAGGGATGATGAATTGAACTAAGCTGATTTTATTGTATAAAAGAAAAACATATTTGTAGATGTTAAAAAAATACAGAAACTGTTTTTTTACACAGAACAATTAAACCATTTAACATGGTTTTTTAACATGGCCCTGGCAATACTAAAATGACATTTGTAACTATGTTTTTTTAGGATATTAGGCAAAAGAAAACATAATGTGAGCCTCGTTGTTTCGTCACTTCCGGTAAAAATATTTTGAACTTTATAATTTAAAAAATATAAGAAAACATGCGTGTTCCATAAAATAAAAAAATATGGGTCGTTTTATTTTTTATCTAGTTTCCTTTAAGACAGTAAAATACGTATGCTAAAAAAATGAAATGTTGTCAATTATTATAATTATTTATTTCCGTGTCTGTGATGTCCTTGCCTGGTTACCATATCGCAGTTATATATTAAACGAGTCTAATCGCGATTATTTATTAGGTAATAAATAAATATTCATGGACATATTACACAGATCTCGTTAGCCCTATACTAAGTATAACTAGATGACTTGTTTATACTATTTTTATTTTTAATGCACTAACCCGTGCTAAAGACAAATTTAAAAATAAAAATAGTATAAGCATGTGATATCATTCCGATGTAAAACCTAACTGCAAAGTAGGTAGTCGGGGCTGTAAGTGATGTAATTTGCTTAAGCCAGATGTCGCTGCCTGTACGTAATACAGAGAATAGTGTAAAGAGGTTCGATAAAGAGGAAATTTCACTGATGCCGGTGAGTCGCCCATTGGCTCAATTGGTAGAGCGCTGGCACGGATAGCCAGAGGTTGCGGGTTCGAATCCCGGCATGGTTGAAATTTTTAGCCTCTAAATAGGTTTTTAAATGACTTGTGTTATAGGTGCTAACTCGACGATAGATTTAATACAATAAATACATAGACCTAGTTTCCTAGCTTGACCCGGCCGGGGATCGAACCCGAGATCTTCGGTTTTACAGTCAGCGTGCTAAACCGCTGCGCCACCGAGGCCGTCAACCGAGGTGAAACGTAATTTCGTAATTTCCCGACGTTTCGGTAGTTTTTCAGTTGCCGCGGTCGCGGGTAGACTGAAGTGGCAAGTGCCGTTTAGTACAAATATATTATAACTATGTATGAGTATCGCGAAAAATCTATTTTTGAATCACTCGTATAAAACTGTATCGTCGAATGCGACGTAAGTCACATTCGTCTTCTTAGTCGCATGATCTCGTTTTTCCGTATTTTTGAATCGTTCGCCTGAAGTGTTGCCAGTACAATTTGAAGTACTGTATTTTATCCGTTCCACACAGAAATTACAAAAACGGAAACTACCGTTACGGAAACGGAACGTAAAATATTTCGTTTTATTGGCTGTTTAGATGGAAAATCTTTGCCTTTAGTTGCAAACTAAACAAAACAATGTCACAGATCGTAAATAATGTTAGTACGAGTATATTACGTCCATGTAAATAATAATACTTTGGTTTGTTTTCTTCGAAAATGTCAGCACAAACTCCTCGATTTGAAATTAACAAAAATTTTGACAATCAATCTTTCGATCTACATACGAGACGAGTGGTAAGGACCATTCATTGCAGTCGAGTGATTCAAAAATACGGCATTTCGTATGTCGAACGAAAATCAGTAGAAATCAAGCGACGAGTGATTCAAAAATAGAGCTTCGATACAAGTAACTGTGTTGTGTGGAAGTTTTTATTATTATCTTTCTATCACTGTCTGCTATAATCTGCCACTGCTAGCCACTGGCCTATTTCCTCATATCCTATCTCTCATGCTTCTTTGGTATACACATGCATGTGAGACGAAAGTTGAAGATGTTGGCATGTTATATTGGGAGTCCAAACTATCAGCATATTATATAACACGATTAGTTTATACTCGATTGGAAGGCAGACCAGCGATCCGAAGGGTAAATGATATACTATAGCGGTCGCAAAGCCATGGACGGGATTGACTGGGACAGGGAGGATTGGTGTGTAAGGTAAGACCTTATGCCTTTTTATGAGCTTGATAAGCGTACACTCTGAAATATGGATGATTTGAAAGCCACAGTCATTTTAATGACAGTTTAGACTATTACTTTTGAGTGAACACGTAAAAAAACAATGAACGAATGAAAATTCTTTATTGCACTAAAACAAATTTGCATACCGGCGAGCTTAATACTAGATAGTATTTTCTTCCAGCTAACTCATGATAATGCGGACAGTGGAAGGGGTAGTGCGAGTAAATAATGAGTCTAATATAAAATAATATTGGCTCATAAAATTCACGGATAAGTATCTATCAAAACAAGGACCCGCGGAACCGCGGTAGCCACGCCCCGTACCGGCTGGCTACTATGATTCTCGTATATTCGAATTTGAGTCGAGATATTTTTTATTTTTTTATGTGAAAATAACAAATTAGCAGATTCGATAGCCATTGTTACGGTACGTTAATTTTACTATAGATTTCAATCCACCCAAAATTCACGGTGTGCATTTGAATTAGTGATAATTTGTAGTGAAATGACTAACAAAATTTTACAGTACCATCGCCAACAAGCTTACACTGAGTGACCAGACGCGAATATTACGAACATGGAAAACATGGAGACTATGGCTATAAACGATCATCGCACTGGGAATCGATCGGCCAACTTCTGTCATAACAAAACACATGCAGAAATAGCTAATTACCAATTTTCAAGATAAATTTATTGATTTCCGATTTCTGTCTCTTTGTTAGTAACCCAGCCGGTATTAAACTTTCACGAAATTCCCCTTTTATATCGTCGCTGTCTTATTACCTACATCTATATGTGTAACGCTATTCTAGACGTGCAACTTCTCTTGCAAGGCTTTTACTTCAGCTAACGAAATATTTCGCTGGTAACCCAGCCATGATAAGAACGTTCACCAAATACTCGCACCTACTCTGTCAAATTATAACGTCTAAAAGTACAATATTACCAGTACTTTTCTAGCAATATAGAGACCAACTAAATTAAAATTAATAACCAGAACCCTACTAGTATACCCTATAAGGTTTGATGGAAGAAATATCTTTCAGAGATAAGCTCGCCTATGCACATGTTATTTCAATGTTTGTCCTGTTAAATGTTTCATGTGTCACAGATCGAAAAATCTTAACAAATGTGACAGTTATTTTTAGAACTTACGTACTAAAACCTAGAATCAACAAAAAAGGACTTTAATTACTTTCCGCCAAAAACGGCCGTTTCTCACAGAAATCGATTAAAGTTCTAATCTTTTGATCATAGGTTCTAGACTGTTAGTTCTAAAAATAATTGCCACAGTTGTTAAGATTTCTTATTTAAAAACCTATTTAGAGGCTAAAAATTTCACCCATGCCGGGATTCGAACCCGCAACCTCTGGCTATCCGTGCCAGCGCTCTACCAATTGAGCCAATGGGCGACTCACGGCATCAGTGAAATTTCGAACCTCTTTACACTTTTCTCTGTATTAAATAGGTTTTTAAATTTGTTCCTTAGCACGGGTTAGTGCATTAAAAATAAAAATAGTATAAGATTTCTTATATTTAGTTATATCCACTTTTAGATAAATACATAATAATATTATAAAACAAGTTATGTTTTTTTTTATTGATTGCGCTAGTTAGCGCCTTGAAACGCCTTAAAAGAAGCTTACAAAGAGAATACACGTTTCTTATCATCAATTTACACTGCAACTGAATGTTTTAGTTGACACCTCTGTTAATTAAGTTACAACGTGTTTTGTAAGGAATACCTAAATGTGAATTTTCTTTGTTAGCATTTTAATATTATCACTAGAGACACAGTCGTTCCAGTTACCAATATTTTAATACCAGAATACAATATCTCGGATTATTTAGATATTAAATATGGTCTTTTAAATAACGTTATCTAAATAAATAATATGGATGTCATAGAAGACTTTTTCACGCAAATTGCGCGTAACACATTTTCGAACCGCATCGGACTTAACTCTAGTATATCTTGAAAAATCCCGTGCCAAATAAAGAATCTATGAACTGTTTTGTAACTGAAATATAATTTACAGTTACAAAAATGTCACTTACAGTAGAGAAGACCTTGCATCTTTCCACCGTGATTGCAGAGTCCGGCAAAGTCCAGTGTGAATAGAAACGCGAAACAAAGCTCGATGCGGTATTCAGCTGTCGCGTGCAGTGCGAGGTAAGTTTATAACGATATCTCCGTGAGGAGGCCCTCGGAAACTGGTCCTTATTTCTGTGACCATTAGGTACATTTAACTTTGCGATTTCCAGCTGGATTACTCTGATTCGTAAACTTTTAGGAAATGTCGCTTAAATTTAGAACCTTTGGAATACATTTCATAATGCATTGAAAATGGTATCTTTAAGGCTCATAAGGAAGCGCTCGTAGTCTAGTGAAACCGAGTGATTGGAATCAATCACTTGAGTTGAGCAACAACAGGCGCGATCAGGTACTGGGTGGGTAACCGTCCCGTGACTGTGGCATTTTTTCGGAGCGCTTCCATGCTTCGCAAGGCACGTTAAGTCGTAGTGGCGGCTGTTTTGACATGGCATTCGTTAGGCCATTGCAGAAGCCGTATGGGCGGCTTGACAACTTCTGAAAGTAAGGCCCGCCACTGTCTTACAATCCTCCACCAACCCGGTTTTGGCCCCCGTGGTGGAGGATGGCTAAACCTTCCCGCGCTGCACAGTGCCCCAGCAGTGAGGACATACAAAAGGTTGATATTGCAAGGACGTTGGGCACGTAACTACCTTCTGTTCTCCCTCGTCCGTGACCACCAAGGCTCGAGGTCGCCGGTCCGTCGAGCTGGTTAGCAACGAAGCTGGGATTGCCAGTTCATGGTCCAAAGGTGCATTAATTTAAGACCTGTAGTTTGTGACATAGTTCGCGGTCACGAAACGGGTCAAATCGCAATTATTTATTATGTAAAACGTAATGACCTTATTTCCCGACGTTTCGGCAGCGTTACAGTTGCCAAAACTACTATTATACTATTGCAGTTTGTGACGTCACAGTATGCACCCAATTTTTATGGAGCGCTTTTGTGCTACGTGACAGGATTAAATAATCAACATATTTCGTATTCGTTGTAGATACTTTTTTTTATGAAATGAAATGAAAAGGTTTTATTCAAAGTAGCACAGAAACTGCGGCTTAATGAACGTTACAATTCAAACTAGGTGTCCATTTCAAAATGTAGATGATTTAGGAGAAAAAATGGACAAAAAAACTCCTAACTTAGTCTTTTCAAAAGTCCTTAATTAACATAGTTTACATAATTATTATAAACATAGAAGTCATACATTATACTGGCTTTCATTCCAGACCTCATTGTCATCTAAATAATCCTTTATGTTATAGTAGCCCTTTTGGCACAAAGTGTGCTTAACACACTTTTTGAACCGCGATTCAGGCAAGCTTAATATATCTTCAGGGATTTTATTAAAGAAGCGTATATAATGTCCCATGAAGGATGTATTAACCTTTGCCAGCCTAAATAGTGGGAACAAAATTTTATGTTTATTTCTAGTATTTACATTGTGTTGGCTACCTAAAGTTTTAAAGTTACTGATATTTTTCCTAACGTACATAATGTTTTCATATATATACTGACTGGCAACTGTCAGAACTGTTCAAAAGCCGTAGCAATGTCTTCATTTGAGGTTATTAATTTATCATCTATTTTAAGTGAAAGTTCGCGATCTCCTGATTTGGATTTACCGCTTTCCTTATTTATAATAGCCCAAATTGTTCTGGATTTATTATAAGATTGAAGCATTTTTGATTTTATATGCTCACATTTTGCTTTGTGGCAGACGGCCTTAAATAATTTTGAATATAGTTTAACATACTGTATAAAAAATTTATCAAAAATGACCTTTGCATCTACGTAAAGAGACTATGTTTGAATAAATATTTTTAGATTACTGTGATAACTATTTTTAGAACTACAGTCCAGAACCTACGATCAATAATCTAGGACTAGGATATTAATACTATATTTTAGGCCGTGTGTTCTTAAAATAGTTACCACAGATATTAAGATTTTTCATGCTTACTTTTTGAAAAACGACCGGGTCGCGCGGCCATGTACTCGTAAGCCTCAAACGTCCGCGCGCGCGAATTACATTTTTGCGCGCCGAGCGGCCGGTACCATTGTTAGAAAAACTGTAATAACTATAGAACTGCTGCAGCTACCACAAAATAAAAAAATACTTCCGAATAGCTTATGAAATGCACTATCAGATAAAGTAAAAATGACGGCTCCAAGTAATATTTAATAGTGAAATTCCATAGAATACATGAAATCGATTGTGGAAACGGCGTGTCGCGGCGGTAATTTAAAATGTCGATCTGTCGTTGTATGGAACACAAATCATTTTTTTTTGTATCTAATCGTAAAGTGCAAATCCTTAAAATTATTTTGATATATGACACATTGAAAAATAATGAATACTTATATTTTAAAAGCAGATTGAAGTCACCTCACGTAATAGATAGGAACTGATTTTGATTTGACACCGAAGCTTTTTTTTTATTCGGAGACTTGTCTATGAAATCAAGCATCAATTGAACGAATAATTTAACACAGATTATTGTAAACGCCGATTCGAGAAGTTATTTGAAAGGTTTCATTCATTAAAATCGATTTTACTTTTTTACTGATAGCAGTCCGCGAAGTAACTATAGTTACGTGGACGTACAACGCTACTTTTTTTTAAGTAGCTGTAGTTACGTAGACGTTTTAGTGGTTAACGACTGCTATTACATGCCAGCCGGCACCAACGGCTTGACGAGCCTTGGACACCATAATGTGTTCAAAATATCTGCCTTTCCAATATGTATGTTTTGTACTGTTTTGCCGATGCATTTAGAAATCTTAAGTAGGTGGCTCCTTTGAGCTTACTCACGTTCTCCAGAACAAAATGAGGTCTAATGAACCAGCATGAACAAATACATGTCATGCCAAGAAACTGCATCTATAGCCTTTCAGCTGAACGTTACTTGCATACGTTAATCAAATTAAGTATAAAGCCCGTTACACACGTAGCTATAATATGCATATGTATACAAATTAGAGCAAAGCATATTACGATAAATTTATATACAATTATTCAAGTGACCGCACACGCAGCTAAATTATATTTCTATGACGTCAACAACTTATACCGTAATTTATACTATCGCATAGTACATACATACATTACCTCACGCCTGTTTCCAAGAGGGGTAGGCAGAGACCACGGACTGCCACTTGCCACGATCCTGACATTGGTTTCGTCAACGTTGAATGAATGAATATTCTTTATTGCACTAAAAACATAATTTGTACAAAGGCGAGCTTAATACAAGATATTATTTCCTTCCGGCTAACACACGAAGATGCGCACAGTGAAAGCGGTAGTGCCAGTAAACGTTCATAAGTCGTTGCATGCACGCACGCCGGTTCCGGGTACTTTTTATCTTTCCCTTTGCTAATACATCCCCTAAGTGGTGTTTAATATTTTATTGTTTTTGTAACCTCTTTTTAAGCCAAACTCTAAGATATTTATTTTTTGTGTTGTCATGATAACAAGAAACATACAATCGGATTAAGTGGCGGTGCGAAATTGACCGAGACAGCGAATTCATAACATTAGTAAGATATATTCGAATTCGAAAGTGAAGGAAATCAACGTAAGGATATCTGATACAGGCGTGAGGTTATGTTACGTAAAATATTATGCCGCGGGAACGCATTACCGGGATATTAAGTATTCTATGTATCAATTTAGTTATTTGTCTATTTGTATGCCAAGTTTCTTGTAACTCCGTTCAGCGGTTACTGCGTGATACATCCAAACATGTTGAGAAATTATCACATATATAATATTAGTATGACATGAAAGTTTGTGAAGATGTTTGGATGTTGAATCCTCAACGTTACTCAAGCACAAAATAACGGTACGTATATTTACATGAATCTTGGCGTACAGAATAAATAGACAAAGATAAATAATAAAACTGGTACGACTTGTTGTGGGTCGAGGAAGTAACAAAATGAGCGAGATGAAGTATATGATTTTTCCATGTATTGCATAAAATGTCTATTAATAAATAACCTATGTTAACATTGCAACTTGTATGTATTACAGCTAGTTGCCTTTGTACAGCCAATCACAGCTTAGGAGCTAGCTTCATTGCATGGCAAAAGGTCTTATGCGCCCTGCATAAATATCTGCGACGAGCCGGTCGGCGCCTTCAGTGCGCGCTGGCGCTCATGCCGTACGGATGTCCATGTACGCTACATAGCTCCCCTCCAGCGAAGCGTACGGGCCTTCTTGTTACTCTGCCGGCTCGCGTGACGTATTGTGTTTCATGTTTTCCAGCGTCGACGTCTGTCTGTAGTAGGAATGCTGGTTTCAAACGGTCAATGGAGATATTCGTATTCCGGTTTGCAAGTTGTATCGTGTAGAACTTGGTTTCGCGGTGGAGTACTTTGTAGGGCCCGTCGTAGGTGGGTGTCAGTGGTTTCCGGTATCCGTCGTTTCGAACAAATACATGAGTACATGTTTTCAGCTCATCGTGTATAAATGTTGCCCGGTAGTCTGTTGACCGTTTCGTTGCTTGGATTTTCCGTATTGCCGCTGTTATTGTGTCTTCATAGTGCGTTTTAATTCTCTCTGGAGCTGGTTCGCCATGAAATTCTCCCGGTAATCGCAGTGTTTGTCCGTATAAAGCCTCGGCCGGTGTCGTGCCCGAGTCTTCTTTTATCGCCGCACGTAGTCCGAGCATCACAGTAGGTAGTTCGTTTGTCCAACTTGAGTTGCTTAGACGCGCGGTTAGAGCGCTCTTCAGAGATCTATGCCATCTTTCAATCATCCCATTTGCTTGGGGGTGGTAGGCAGTGGTACGGCTTTTGTCAATTCCCATCCTCTTCATCAGGTTGTTGAAAACCTCCGACTCGAACTGTCGGCCCTGGTCGCTTGAAAGTCGTTCCGGGCAGCCATATCTTGTAATCCAGCCTTCGTAAACTATTTTAGCGACCGTCTCTGCGCTTATCTCGGACACCGGAAAGGCTTCTGGCCATCTGGTCGCTCGGTCGATTATCGTCACGCAGTATCGTTTTCCGTCTGACGTAGGAAGTGGGCCGACGATGTCTATGTGTATGTGTGACAGACGATCTGCGTGTTGATATTCTTCGAGTGGCGAGACTGTGTGCCGCTGGACTTTTACTCTCTGACATTGTATGCAGCTTTTTGACCATTCGTTGATATCGCTGTTCATTTTAGGCCAAAAGAAACGCCGCGTGATCATTTTTCTTGTTGCTCGAATGCCGAGATGGCTCAGCGTGTGGATCGCTAGGAAGGCGGTCTGACGTAGTTGTTTAGGTACGTATGGTCGCGCGATACCCGTTGATGTTTCACACAGGACCGGTTTGTTATCTGAAGCGATAATGGTCTCGAACCTTAGCGCCTTGTTTTTGATCACATCGTGTTTTTCTTCATCGCTTTGTTGACATAGTGACAGCTCAGCGTAATCGATTGGTGAAGGGCTTGAAATTGCTTCTATTCTTGATAGTGCATCGGCCACAACGTTTTCTTCACCTCCTACATGGTTAATTCTTGTTGTGAATTGACTGATGTAGTGTAGGTATCTCGAACGTAACGGTGTTTCGGTTTTGCTGTTCAGTTTTGCTAGGGCGAATGTCAGCGGCTTATGGTCGGTGTAAACCGTTATTTCTCTGCCTTCAAACATTTTTCGGAAGTGGCGAATCGCTAGGTATATCGCAAGTAGTTCTCGATCGAAGGTGCTGTAGTTTTGTTGGGCGTCGTTCAGTTTCTTCGAGAAAAATCCCAAGGGCTTCCAGGTTCCATTTATTCGCTGCTGCAAGGCTGCACCCACGCATGTGTTAGAGGCGTCGCACATTAGTGCGAGTGGTGCGTCGTTGGAAGGGTGTGACAAAGTTACCGCTTCCGCGATGCTGCTACGGCACGCTTCGAATGCATCTCTCTCTGTGGTGGTAAGGTCGATTTTTGTTGTGTCGTGTTTCTTTGCCTTGTTTAGGTATTTGAAAAGCTCGTGCTGTTTGTGTGTTGCTTGAGGAATATTTTCTTTATAGAAATTTATTACGCCAAGGAATCTCCGTAATTCTTGTATTGTTTTCGGTTCAGGATACTCCATGATTGTTTTTATTCTTTCTTCAGTGTATGTCTTCTTCTCTCACTCTGCATTGGTTGTATGCTTTGCGGAGATCTATCTTCGAGAATAAGGTTTTTCCGTGAAGATTGAAGGTGAAATCCCGCAGACGTGGTATCGGGTACCGATCTGCTTTTGTTACAGCGTTGAGTGCTCTGTAGTCGCCGCATGGTCGAAACTCGCCATTCTTTTTGTTCGCCAGGTGAAGCGGGCTTGCCCATGGTGAATTTGAGGGGCGACATATTCCTTGTTCTAGCATCGTTTGAAATACTTTCTTCGCTATCTCGTACTTGTGAGGCGGTAAGGGTCTTGCCCGACTGTATACTGGAGGACCAGTTGTAATTATATGGTGTTCTATTTTGCTCCCTTCCGTGTTGCTGAACGTCGGCGAAGTAATTTCGACATACTTGTCTAGTAGGTCGTGGTATGGTTGGTTCTTGTTGATGGTGAGTATGGTGGGCGTGGTCGTAGTCGTGGTGAACGAAGCATCCACCGATAAGCTGGTTTTCTTGTCGATAAGTCTGCCGGCTTGAAGGTCAACTAGCAGATTGTGATGGCGCAGGAAATCTGCTCCGAGGATTGGTTTCTTTACAGCTGCCAGTATGAATTTCCAGCGTAAGGGCCTTTGAAAGCCAAGGTGTACTTCGAGCGTTGTTTCGCCGTAGGTATTGATGATGGTGCCGTTTGCAGCGTACAGTTCGTCTTTACCCCGTAGTTTTCGGTTTTTCTTTGCTGGCAGGACGGAAACGTTTGCTCCTGTGTCGACCAGGAAGCGCAGGTTATTTTTGGTGTCGGTCACGAAAAGACGGTGGGATGGTAGGATACTGTTGACCTCGGGTCCCGTCGTAGCCAAGGTCTGCATCAGTTTTCCTGATTCTTGAAGTCGCATGGGTATCTGCACCTCCTGGCTTCTGCACCGAAGCGTTCGTGGAAATAGCATAGGCCTGGTACTCGTTCGTTTCTTCGTCCGTTACGATTTTGGAAGCGTGGTTGTGAGGGGTTCTTCCTGTCGTTTCGTTTCCTCGGGTGCCAGCGTTGCATCCTGAGTGTCGCCACTTCGTCAGTGAGATCCTCAACCATCCTTCGAAGCTCGTTATGGTCCTTATTCTCTTCTTTTTGTGATACTCCTGGTCTAACTCGACAGTCGCATAAAGAGTCTACTTCCTTCGTCTGTTCGTGGACTATGTCCGCCACTGTCGCCAAGGAATCCAGATCTTCTTCTTTGCTGACTGCCAACACCGCACGGGTGGATGAGGGCAAGTGGCCTAGCCATAGCATTCGTAGCGTTTCGTTGGGCAATTTGGCCCCAGACAAAGTTTTCATTTGCCGCAGTAGCTGAGAGGGTCGTTGATCTCCAAGGTCGATTTCGTTGAGTAGTCTGTGTAGCTTTTTGGTGTCTGACTCTTCATAAACAGACAGGAGTCTCTTCTTGACTTGCTTGTAACGAGTTCCATCGGGTGCTGTCAGAAGTATGTCGCTGATTTGTTCAACTTCGGCCTTCTCCAGTTGGGCTACGACGAGGCAAAACTGTTGTTCATCGCCTAGCTTCTGGCTCGATAATATGGTTTCTATTTGAGCGAACCATAGCGTTGGGTTGTCGCGCCAGAAGGGTGGAAGGCGTGCTTTTAGGCTGAGCGCTTCGACTGCGCTAGTGCTTGCGGATTTGTCGGCGGAGGCGTTTTGATCCATCGTCGGGGTCACCAATGTTGTGGGTCGAGGAAGTAACAAAATGAGCGAGATGAAGTATATGATTTTTCCATGTATTGCATAAAATGTCTATTAATAAATAACCTATGTTAACATTGCAACTTGTATGTATTACAGCTAGTTGCCTTTGTACAGCCAATCACAGCTTAGGAGCAAGCTTCATTGCATGGCAAAAGGTCTTATGCGCCCTGCATAAATATCTGCGACGAGCCGGTCGGCGCCTTCAGTGCGCGCTGGCGCTCATGCCGTACGGATGTCCATGTACGCTACATAACTTTGTGCTTTATTTAAAACGTGTTCATTTATTTTATTTAGAATATTATTAATATTAAAAGAAAACAGGATAAAAGCAGAAAAAGGAGGAAAATTAAGATCTAAGTGACAGGTCGAGTCGTAATGTGAAGTAGTATTGCCAAAAAAATTAAGGAAATCTCACAAATGCGTAATATAATTTTAAATTTACTGCACTTGTGAACGAACGAACGACGAACGAACGTTGATGAAGCGAAGGTGATCTGCCAGGATCATGGCAAGTGGCAGTCCTTGGTCTCTGCATATCCCTCTAGGATACAGGCGTGAGGTTATGTATGTATCTATGTAGGTAATTTAAAATTTTAAAATGATAGACAGAATTAAAGAAATATAAAAAAATCGTGTAAAAAGGTTTGCATACTGGGTGACAATTGAGAAGTCAGACTGATGGTAGTCAATACTTTTTTAAGTAACTTATACAGGCACGGTACAGGCCAATCTACAACATGCGTTGTAATTAAGTCTCTACTTTCTGTCTCTTATAGTCAGTAACTACAGGCCAAATATCAAAATAGTCTTTAGTTTTAATTTCTATTTTAGCTGTCGACATGAGTAATTTAGGTTAGTTTTCTTGTTTGGGAGCTGTGATATAATATTAATACAGACAGACAGACAGACAGACAGACAGACAGACAGACAGACAGACAGACAGACAGACAGACAGACAGACAGACAGACAGACAGACAGACAGACAGACAGACAGACAGACAGACAGACAGACAGACAGACAGACAGACAGACAGACAGACAGACAGACAGACAGACAGACAGACAGACAGACAGACAGACAGACAGACAGACAGACAGACAGACAGACAGACAGACAGACAGACAGACAGACAGACAGACAGACAGACAGACAGACAGACAGACAGACAGACAGACAGACAGACAGACAGACAGACAGACAGACAGACAGACAGACAGACAGACAGACAGACAGACAGACAGACAGACAGACAGACAGACAGACAGACAGACAGACAGACAGACAGACAGACAGACAGACAGACAGACAGACAGACAGACAGACAGACAGACAGACAGACAGACAGACAGACAGACAGACAGACAGACAGACAGACAGACAGACAGACAGACAGACAGACAGACAGACAGACAGACAGACAGACAGACAGACAGACAGACAGACAGACAGACAGACAGACAGACAGACAGACAGACAGACAGACAGACAGACAGACAGACAGACAGACAGACAGACAGACAGACAGACAGACAGACAGACAGACAGACAGACAGACAGACAGACAGACAGACAGACAGACAGACAGACAGACAGACAGACAGACAGACAGACAGACAGACAGACAGACAGACAGACAGACAGACAGACAGACAGACAGACAGACAGACAGACAGACAGACAGACAGACAGACAGACAGACAGACAGACAGACAGACAGACAGACAGACAGACAGACAGACAGACAGACAGACAGACAGACAGACAGACAGACAGACAGACAGACAGACAGACAGACAGACAGACAGACAGACAGACAGACAGACAGACAGACAGACAGACAGACAGACAGACAGACAGACAGACAGACAGACAGACAGACAGACAGACAGACAGACAGACAGACAGACAGACAGACAGACAGACAGACAGACAGACAGACAGACAGACAGACAGACAGACAGACAGACAGACAGACAGACAGACAGACAGACAGACAGACAGACAGACAGACAGACAGACAGACAGACAGACAGACAGACAGACAGACAGACAGACAGACAGACAGACAGACAGACAGACAGACAGACAGACAGACAGACAGACAGACAGACAGACAGACAGACAGACAGACAGACAGACAGACAGACAGACAGACAGACAGACAGACAGACAGACAGACAGACAGACAGACAGACAGACAGACAGACAGACAGACAGACAGACAGACAGACAGACAGACAGACAGACAGACAGACAGACAGACAGACAGACAGACAGACAGACAGACAGACAGACAGACAGACAGACAGACAGACAGACAGACAGACAGACAGACAGACAGACAGACAGACAGACAGACAGACAGACAGACAGACAGACAGACAGACAGACAGACAGACAGACAGACAGACAGACAGACAGACAGACAGACAGACAGACAGACAGACAGACAGACAGACAGACAGACAGACAGACAGACAGACAGACAGACAGACAGACAGACAGACAGACAGACAGACAGACAGACAGACAGACAGACAGACAGACAGACAGACAGACAGACAGACAGACAGACAGACAGACAGACAGACAGACAGACAGACAGACAGACAGACAGACAGACAGACAGACAGACAGACAGACAGACAGACAGACAGACAGACAGACAGACAGACAGACAGACAGACAGACAGACAGACAGACAGACAGACAGACAGACAGACAGACAGACAGACAGACAGACAGACAGACAGACAGACAGACAGACAGACAGACAGACAGACAGACAGACAGACAGACAGACAGACAGACAGACAGACAGACAGACAGACAGACAGACAGACAGACAGACAGACAGACAGACAGACAGACAGACAGACAGACAGACAGACAGACAGACAGACAGACAGACAGACAGACAGACAGACAGACAGACAGACAGACAGACAGACAGACAGACAGACAGACAGACAGACAGACAGACAGACAGACAGACAGACAGACAGACAGACAGACAGACAGACAGACAGACAGACAGACAGACAGACAGACAGACAGACAGACAGACAGACAGACAGACAGACAGACAGACAGACAGACAGACAGACAGACAGACAGACAGACAGACAGACAGACAGACAGACAGACAGACAGACAGACAGACAGACAGACAGACAGACAGACAGACAGACAGACAGACAGACAGACAGACAGACAGACAGACAGACAGACAGACAGACAGACAGACAGACAGACAGACAGACAGACAGACAGACAGACAGACAGACAGACAGACAGACAGACAGACAGACAGACAGACAGACAGACAGACAGACAGACAGACAGACAGACAGACAGACAGACAGACAGACAGACAGACAGACAGACAGACAGACAGACAGACAGACAGACAGACAGACAGACAGACAGACAGACAGACAGACAGACAGACAGACAGACAGACAGACAGACAGACAGACAGACAGACAGACAGACAGACAGACAGACAGACAGACAGACAGACAGACAGACAGACAGACAGACAGACAGACAGACAGACAGACAGACAGACAGACAGACAGACAGACAGACAGACAGACAGACAGACAGACAGACAGACAGACAGACAGACAGACAGACAGACAGACAGACAGACAGACAGACAGACAGACAGACAGACAGACAGACAGACAGACAGACAGACAGACAGACAGACAGACAGACAGACAGACAGACAGACAGACAGACAGACAGACAGACAGACAGACAGACAGACAGACAGACAGACAGACAGACAGACAGACAGACAGACAGACAGACAGACAGACAGACAGACAGACAGACAGACAGACAGACAGACAGACAGACAGACAGACAGACAGACAGACAGACAGACAGACAGACAGACAGACAGACAGACAGACAGACAGACAGACAGACAGACAGACAGACAGACAGACAGACAGACAGACAGACAGACAGACAGACAGACAGACAGACAGACAGACAGACAGACAGACAGACAGACAGACAGACAGACAGACAGACAGACAGACAGACAGACAGACAGACAGACAGACAGACAGACAGACAGACAGACAGACAGACAGACAGACAGACAGACAGACAGACAGACAGACAGACAGACAGACAGACAGACAGACAGACAGACAGACAGACAGACAGACAGACAGACAGACAGACAGACAGACAGACAGACAGACAGACAGACAGACAGACAGACAGACAGACAGACAGACAGACAGACAGACAGACAGACAGACAGACAGACAGACAGACAGACAGACAGACAGACAGACAGACAGACAGACAGACAGACAGACAGACAGACAGACAGACAGACAGACAGACAGACAGACAGACAGACAGACAGACAGACAGACAGACAGACAGACAGACAGACAGACAGACAGACAGACAGACAGACAGACAGACAGACAGACAGACAGACAGACAGACAGACAGACAGACAGACAGACAGACAGACAGACAGACAGACAGACAGACAGACAGACAGACAGACAGACAGACAGACAGACAGACAGACAGACAGACAGACAGACAGACAGACAGACAGACAGACAGACAGACAGACAGACAGACAGACAGACAGACAGACAGACAGACAGACAGACAGACAGACAGACAGACAGACAGACAGACAGACAGACAGACAGACAGACAGACAGACAGACAGACAGACAGACAGACAGACAGACAGACAGACAGACAGACAGACAGACAGACAGACAGACAGACAGACAGACAGACAGACAGACAGACAGACAGACAGACAGACAGACAGACAGACAGACAGACAGACAGACAGACAGACAGACAGACAGACAGACAGACAGACAGACAGACAGACAGACAGACAGACAGACAGACAGACAGACAGACAGACAGACAGACAGACAGACAGACAGACAGACAGACAGACAGACAGACAGACAGACAGACAGACAGACAGACAGACAGACAGACAGACAGACAGACAGACAGACAGACAGACAGACAGACAGACAGACAGACAGACAGACAGACAGACAGACAGACAGACAGACAGACAGACAGACAGACAGACAGACAGACAGACAGACAGACAGACAGACAGACAGACAGACAGACAGACAGACAGACAGACAGACAGACAGACAGACAGACAGACAGACAGACAGACAGACAGACAGACAGACAGACAGACAGACAGACAGACAGACAGACAGACAGACAGACAGACAGACAGACAGACAGACAGACAGACAGACAGACAGACAGACAGACAGACAGACAGACAGACAGACAGACAGACAGACAGACAGACAGACAGACAGACAGACAGACAGACAGACAGACAGACAGACAGACAGACAGACAGACAGACAGACAGACAGACAGACAGACAGACAGACAGACAGACAGACAGACAGACAGACAGACAGACAGACAGACAGACAGACAGACAGACAGACAGACAGACAGACAGACAGACAGACAGACAGACAGACAGACAGACAGACAGACAGACAGACAGACAGACAGACAGACAGACAGACAGACAGACAGACAGACAGACAGACAGACAGACAGACAGACAGACAGACAGACAGACAGACAGACAGACAGACAGACAGACAGACAGACAGACAGACAGACAGACAGACAGACAGACAGACAGACAGACAGACAGACAGACAGACAGACAGACAGACAGACAGACAGACAGACAGACAGACAGACAGACAGACAGACAGACAGACAGACAGACAGACAGACAGACAGACAGACAGACAGACAGACAGACAGACAGACAGACAGACAGACAGACAGACAGACAGACAGACAGACAGACAGACAGACAGACAGACAGACAGACAGACAGACAGACAGACAGACAGACAGACAGACAGACAGACAGACAGACAGACAGACAGACAGACAGACAGACAGACAGACAGACAGACAGACAGACAGACAGACAGACAGACAGACAGACAGACAGACAGACAGACAGACAGACAGACAGACAGACAGACAGACAGACAGACAGACAGACAGACAGACAGACAGACAGACAGACAGACAGACAGACAGACAGACAGACAGACAGACAGACAGACAGACAGACAGACAGACAGACAGACAGACAGACAGACAGACAGACAGACAGACAGACAGACAGACAGACAGACAGACAGACAGACATATTAAGGCCTAAGGCGGCAAACGTATTACACCTCTTTTTTCAAAATGGTGGTTAAAAAAGGTTTCCCTTTGAAACAGACACCATTTGAATGAAATATTCCCATTTCAAGGTCTTTTACAAAAGCATTGTGCTAAAGGTATTCAATTTAAGCCCAAACACTCACTTAATCCGAAATGAAAGACCCTCCAATTTCCTCATTAATATTGTGTTCGGTTTTCAGAAACCTTTCTGCATGAATTCTCACGTCGTTATTGCTATCCGAATGTAGATCTTACGGTGCCTAGAATAAGGGCCAGTTTAGAGTCCCAATGTGTTATAAGAAAAGCTTCGAAACAACGAAAAATACATATTTTATCATGCCTTTTCGGACCGGTGCCGAATGTTTGCGTATAGAGATGTAAAAAAATCTTGTGAAGATATCAAACCTTTGTATGTCCCCACTGCTGGGGTACGTCTCTTTCTGCATCGCAGAAAGGTTAGGCTATACTCCACCACGGGGTCCAAGTCCGAGTTGGTGGAGGATTGTAAGACTTTGGCGGGCCTTAGTGCCAGAAGTTGTTCGAAAAAAATGCCACCAGCGGTAGTTACTTGACGGTCACCCATCCTGTACCTGACCGCGCCTGTTTTTGCTTCACTCAAGTGACTGATTTCAATCACTCGGTTCGACTAGGCCACGATCGCTTCAGTATGTTAATGATTAATATTTAAGTATGATTATTATATTATTACGATTATTTTTGTTTCTGGTGTGTTAATAAGGAGTTCTTATCCATTCTATGACATACAGACAGACAACCGGACAAACAAACTGATGACAAAACTATGAGAGTCTTTGTGGACATCGGAAATCGAAAAAGTGTTGCTTTCATCTATATTTTCCAATTTCGTCGTACCTTCTGATATCCTAAAAGCGACCTCACTTCTACAGAATTTTCAACTCCAGCCAACTGTAAAGTATAGAACAGAACTGTTATGAACTGTCAAATTTCCAATTTACTTTGAGCATTGTTTAGCGTAACGACGCCTCGTGCAAGATAAGATTGTGGAGAGAAATCGAGTCTTCTTTTCAAAGCCAATGCTTTGAATTCAACACCTCGGGCAGGGAACGCGGAGCTTTTCCCGTGTTCGTTTGAAGCGTATTGTAAAAGAATAATTTATGAATAAGATACATTTATCGAAATCAGGTTGCATGCACAGTATAAAGTTTACAAATGCCGTTTACGTAGCAAAAGAGAATTGGAATTTCAGCCTCCAGATATGTTAACTGAATAAGGACTTTGTTTTCTAAGTTACGAACATTTGTAAACTAAAAGTAGCAATACCACTCGCTAACTGTGAAAGAAAACTTTAAGAAAGAAAACAGCTCAGCGATTGGAAGTCCCAACTTGCCGTGGGCACGCTCGTTGATTATCCCACACTCTCTCTTTCTGAGAGTAGGGCCTGCTGTGGGACGGATAAAAAATAGTGATAATGATGATTGGCCTTTTTGCATCTACGTAATGAGATGATTTATACAGCGCCCAGCTGTATCCTCACTCACACTAGATGGGTGAAGGGACTCTGACGCTAACTGTGAAGGAAAACATCGTGAGGAAACCCGCGGCTTGGTTGGCTCCGCACGTATTGACTAGTCTTTCCTGTGGGCTAGGCCGACTAAGCTGTCAGGATGGTATAGGTGCTGGGCAAGCCTACACCATCTATAAAAACCATGTCCCAAAAAATAGTATTCTCTTAATTATTGTAGCAGAAGTAATTCTCCTTATTGCATTACATGAGACAAAATGTGGAAGTTTAATGAAAGTTTAATTCAATCTTATAAAATGTGACAAGGTTCTAACGTGTTTACATGTTACTTTACCAATGACTTTGTTTTCTAAATTATGCACATTTAAAAACCTATTTAGAGGCTAAAAAATTCACCCATGCTGGCACGGTTAGCCAAAGGTTGCGGGTTTGAGTCCCGGCATGGGTGAAATTTTTAGCCTCTAAATAGGTTTTTAAATTTGTTCCTTAGCACGGGTTAGTGCATTAAAAATAAAAATAGTATAATTATGCACATTTGTGGAGTTACAGTAGCTGAACCACTTAAAACACTAAACAATGAAGGTAGGTGTGGTAGATCTCCGTGATTGGTGAATCCTTGGAATTTCCTTATTTTCTATCGGGTTACAACGTTAGAAAATTGCTTGATATATGACCTCACGGCGGTGGAAAGCGTTAATTAAATCAATAAACAATGTTTGTGTACTTGCGAGCATGAAAATCGTCGTAATATTTTTATTGTTTTATAATTATGTGCTCTGGTGTACAATTAAGAATATTCTTATCTTATCTTATCTTATTCTTTCATTTTTTTGTTACTTATTGTCAATTTGATTACTTTCTCATATAAATATCAATTAAATATGTTTTTACAAGTCATCGCATTAGATTGTACCCAAATTATTTAGGGTTTGGATTAAAATATACAATTTTCTTAAAAAAGATTTGGCCAAGACTCGCATATATACATTTTAAAAAAACCTTTAGTCAAATGCAAATGTTGTGCCCTAATAATCATACATATTCCTCATATACATAAAAAAATATTCATGTCAATATAAACAACTTATTAAAACGTAGCCATATCCATTATAATTACCTCAAAACTGAACAGTTGAAGTCGCCCATTAGCTCAGTTCGGAGAGCGCTGGCACGGTTAGCCAGAGGTTGCGGGTTTGAGTCCCGGAATAGTTGGAATTTTTAGCCTCTAAATAGGTTTTTAAAATTGTCCTTAGCACGGGTTAGAGCCTTAAAAAGAATATTAACAGTTGATATGTATTTAGTATGTTTCTATTTTATTTTATTTTATATGTACTTATCTCTTTTCAGGTTGGTTTTTGATTGTTGATCAAGGTCGCATGCTATGCGTGCCAATTAAACCCACTCTCCTTTTGAGAAGACCTGAGTCGTGCAGTGGGATATTTTTTGGATCACGCATTACACAATAAAATGAGTCGTTGTTTTGTGACCCCTAAAGTTTTAATTTATATAATTTATTTGAAGATGTTTCAATTAATAGCACAATTATTATTATTATTATTTATTTATTTCAGGCAAGGCCCATATAGTGTTAGTAACAATTTGACTTATGCTATGTTAGTAAACTATTTACATTATTAAATTTACTGCATTGTACAGCCTAGTCCCAGCTAAAATAATAAATTACAACCAATACTGTCCCTGCATTCACTGCATTATAAAACTTAGCAATTCTTATTTATCTTTGTAAGAAGTCTATTGACTTACTAGTTCTACTTTCTAGACTTCCTGACTTTTTAGATCACTTAAACATTCTCTTCTACTTCTTCTTCGCCCCCTAACTCTTCGGGGAGTAGCCTCAACCACAGATTTCCACTTCTGAAGGTGGCTCAACTTCCAATTCGGGCCAGCTAGTGCCGATTGACTTGGTCTCTTGGTCTATTGATCTTTACTAGATACATACATACATAACCTCACGCCTGTATCCCAGAGGGGTAGGCAGTGACCAGGGTCTGCCACCTGCCACGATCCTGACAGATCACCTTCGCTTCATCAACGTTCATAAGTCGTTGCATGCACGCACGCCGGTTCCGGGTACTTTTTATCTTTCCCTTTGCTAATACATCCCTTATTTGGTCGATTTAAGTCCGTCTGGGACGTCCCTTACCAGCCCTTCCACTCACATTCGCAATATATATTTGTTTCGTCACTCTTTCTTCCTTCATCCTATCCACATCTTTTCTAGATCTTTTCTTAAACACTCTCAGAGGCATTTTATTTAATCTGTAGTCTGTGGTGGAGATTTTTATAATGAAAAGACGTAACTTTGTATTGTATAAATCATTTTGGAGTGTTTTAAGGAAGGAAGGTGTGTCCTTATAAATAAGTCCCCAGTCTTATTGCTCGCAAGTGCATTGAGCTTTTATTCTCTAGACACGTTATGAGTGAGGGAAATTGTTGGCCCAATCAAGCAACTTTTATCTTCGGCATAATTTACTAAGTTCCACAACTAATCAATATTTGCTATCAGACTCATGCTATCAGACGCACTTTAGTATGTTTTTACTAGTTTTATTTCACACAGAACAATTTTGGATGGTTTTCGCAGATGAAATAAGGTACACTTTTTATTTTCACACTTGACGAACTTCGGACTGCCTCAGAATCAACGAATATTCTCGATATATACTCAAAAAAGGTTCCCTTTACAAAGTGTATCAGAAGATTTATTTTTTAATCTTGTTTGTTTGTTACACTTTATTGATTATATTCTTTTTAATGCACTAACCCGTTCGAAGCGCTCGTGGCCTAGACGAACCGAGTGATTGGAATCAATCACTTGGTTAAGCATCAACAGGCGCGGTCAGGTACGGGATGGGTGAGCGTCCCGTGACTACCGCTAGTGGCATTTTTCCGAGCGCTTCCGTGCTTTGCAAGGCACGATTAAGTCGTTGGTGCCGGCTGTCATATAATGGCAGTCGTTAAGCCATGTCAGAGGCCTTATGGGCGGCTTGATAACTTCTGACAGTAAGGCCCGCCACTGTCTTACAATCCTCCACTAACCCGTACTTGGCCCCCGTGGTGGAGTATGGCCTCACCTTGGGGACCTACAAGGGTTGGTAACGAAAAAAACCCGTTCTAAGGGCAATTTTAAAAACCTATTTAGAGGCTAAAAATTCCACCCTTACTCGAATGGGGGCCGGGTTTAACCCAATACCCAAAACCTGTTTTCAGGCCGGGCGAGAGGGGAGGCGTGTTTTAAATATTATTGTAATAATTTAAATATTATTTACTTTTATTTTGTACCCTGGCGCCTTGCTTGGGACTACTCGTCGGAGTAAACAGAAATAAGGCGTCGAGGAAAACACGACATTTTTATCAAATTATTATTGTAAATGGGTTTTAAATATAAAAAAAAAGAAAAAAAAGGGAAAGGAGAGAAAAAAACCATATGTTACAATAATTAAATAGTTAATATTTTATATTGACTTAAAGGTTGCCACAGTATTGGGAGGGCGCTGGCATGGTTAGCCAGAAGTCGCGGTTTCGAGTCCCGGCATGGGCGGAATTTTTAGCTTCTAAATAGGTTTTTAGAATATTTTTATTTTATCTAGGGTAGTACTGTTTTTTAAGTAAGTCACAGTTATATTTGCACAGAACTGTTTGAGTTGCAACATTAAAAGCGCACAGAAGCCCCGGAGAGGCGATTTACACCATAAAAATCTAATATTAATCATTCATTTCGCCGCTCAAGTAGGGCTAGAACGGCCCTTCTTTTGGCGACTAAAGCATCGCTCATAAAGGGTTATATTACAGCGATATATCATCATATAACCCTGAAACGGCGCGTTTATTATGCGCCGACAATAAAATACTAAGGTGTGCTCATTGCTTTAACGAATCCGTGGCTCTGCTGTCCAGTTTTGAAACTGAGTATAATTTAAAATTTATACGATTTAAAAAAAAATAAGAGTCACTTCTTTCCTTTCCTATGATTGTATTTGTAACGGTGCAAACCTTTTTTTACGATTTTTTAAATTTTTTTATTTTAAAAAATTCTATTTTTAAAACAAAATTTAAAATTGCGTCACGCATCCTAGATTTGCATTTCTTCTGGGTATATTGTTGCTGTTCTTACTTTACTCATTATACAATACAATATACAGTAATACTTTGTATCACAATATAATTACATAGCCTACTACAATACATATATCCTTCTAGATATTTGTTACTCTATAACACAATAACGGCTGAACGAATTTACATGAAACTTGGCAGATATACGAAGATTAAAATGGAAACATAGGATACTTCATATCCTGGTAATGCGTTCCCGTGGGATAATTTCTAACGCGGGGGAAGTCGCGGAATAAAGCTGGTATAATAATATCATACAGTATTCATCTACCAATTTCCATTTCAGGGAAAGCCACATCATTGCAGCGAAATGATCCACACTGCTGAACACGATTGCGGTGAAATAATTTTATTTTATTGTTCGGAAACCATAAATATAAAACGCAGGCTCCGTACTAAAATTGGTTACCAATTAATTTTCCGTGCGGTGGCCCCGGAGTTATCTTTTTGGCGATGTAAAAAGGTTGGGATGATATTGTTTAAACCGTTCATTATAGTTAGTCATATATAAAGGTCTAATTAATAACATAATTTATACATTAAACTCAAAGCCCCGGCTGCCTGAGTGATCTTAAACGAACACGAAGGTTAAGCAACCCAGGGCGGTTCCAGTGCATTAAAGGGTGACCGTCTGTGACTAACACTAGTGGCATTTTTCCGAGTGGTTCCGTGCTTCACAAGGTATGCTAAGTAGTTGGTGCCGGCTGCCGTTTGAGGGCCTAGGGCGGCTTGAAAACTTGTGAAAGTAAGACCAGCCACTAGCCTTGCTAGCCACCACCAATCGGAATTGGCCCCCGTGGTGGAGTATGGCCTATACTTTTTCTGACAAAGAGACCCGTACCTATCGGTGGGAACATAATTGGTTGATGATGATGATACATTGATTTACGTGCCAGCGCGCGGGACACATAGCTCTAAAAGTAATGGCCGTTGGGGAAAAAAGTTCTGACCTGGCAACCACGGACCGGACGACGCAGCGAGGGCAGGTCCTCCACCAGATGGTCTGACGACCTGGTTACGGTGGCGGGGAGTCGCTGGATGCGGACGGCATAACACCGGGAAAGCTTGGAAAACCATTGAGGAAGGCCTATGTCCTTCAGTGGGCGTCAAATGTTTGATAAAAAAATTAAATATGAAATTGCGATTGAAACATTCGGCAAGTCGGGCCTTTTAAAACGGTGGAGCCATAGCTATCCCACGCGTAGCACTAAACGAAAACAGGTCAAATTTGCAATCCCTAAATACTCAAATTATTATGGATCTAGGCTAAGTAATGGTTTGGTACCTGAAATTCACAAAAGCCTCCCAGAGGAATTATGTAATAAGCACCTCAGAAAAGCACAATTTAAAAATATGCTTAAGCGTTTTGTGTTAAGTAGTCTGTAGACATAAAATATTATTATCGATAATTTTAGTTGTGTAGAAGATAATGTTAATTTAGTAAGATAAAAAGAACTGTTGCCGATAAACTGCAGTAGCAGTTTGGCAAACTATTGATATTGTAATCTTGCATTGTTTACAGTGAATAAATATATAAATAAATAATGATAATGATGATAAGATGTAAAATAGGTTTAGAATTAGAATGCCAAAGAACCCACGCTGCGTCGTTCATACAGAGTGGGCAGTCCCCCACCAGATGGTCTGAAGACCTGGTAACGGTGGCAGGGAGTTGCTGGATGTGGACAGCTCAAGACCGTGAAGCTTGAAAAACCAAGAGGGAGGCCTATGTCAAGTGAGTGTCAAATGGATGATGACGATCTGGTGGGGGGCTGCCCACTCTGTATGAACGACGCAGCGTGGGCTCTTTGGCATTCTAATTCTTAACCTATTTTACGTCTCATCATCACTGCACTAGCAGTTTGGCAAACTATTGATATTGTAATCTTGCATTGTTTACAGTGAATAAATATATAAATAAATAATTATAGTGATGATGAGACGTAAAATAGGTTTAGAATTAGAATGCCAAAAGCCCACGCTGCGTCGTTCATACAGAGTGGGCAGCCCCCCCACCAGATGGTCTGAAGACCTGGTAACGGTGGCAGGGAGTTGCTGGATGTGGACAGCTCAAGACCGTGAAGCTTGAAAAACCAAGAGGGAGGCCTATGTCAAGTGAGTTTCAAATGGATGATGACGATCTGGTGGGGGGCTGCCCACTCTGTATGAACGACGCAGCGTGGGCTCTTTGGCATTCTAATTCTTAACCTATTTTACGTCTCATTATCACTGCATTAGCAGTTTGGCAAACTATTGATATTGTAATCTTGCATTGTTTACAGTGAATAAATATATAAATAAATAATTATAGTGATGATGAGACGTAAAATAGGTTTAGAATTAGAATGCCAAAAGCCCACGCTGCGTCGTTCATACAGAGTGGGCAGCCCCCCCACCAGATGGTCTGAAGACCTGGTAACGGTGGCAGGGAGTTGCTGGATGTGGACAGCTCAAGACCGTGAAGCTTGAAAAACCAAGAGGGAGGCCTATATCAAGTGAGTTTCAAATGGATGATGACGATCTGGTGGGGGGCTGCCCACTCTGTATGAACGACGCAGCGTGGGCTCTTTGGCATTCTAATTCTTAACCTATTTTACGTCTCATCATCACTGCATTAGCAGTTTGGCAAACTATTCATATTGTAATCTTGCATTGTTTACAGTGAATAAATATATGAATATGTAAATAATTAATGATAGTGATGATGAGACGTAAAATAGGTTTAGAATTAGAATGCCAAAGAGCCCACGCTGCGTCGTTCATACAGAGTGGGCAGCCCCCCACCAGATGGTTTGAAGACCTGGTAACGGTGGCAGGGAGTTGCTGGATGTGGACAGCTCAAGACCGTGAAGCTTCAAAAACCAAGAGGGAGGCCTATGTCAACTGAGTGTCAAATGGATGAAATGAAATGAATATACTTTATTGCACACCAGGAATTACAATTTAGAAAATAAGAAGATACAGATTAAGGTACAATTGGCGGTCTTATTACTAAAAGTAATTTCTTCCAGACAACCCTTGATGGAAAACACAAAAGAACTGAAAGACGGGTAGTTGGTGCAACTAATGACATAATTAGGAAAAGAAGGATGATGATTGATTTAAGTAAACGTTGATGAAGCGAAGGTGATCTGTCAGGATCGTCGGGATTTCCCTGGTCTTTGCCTACCTCTCTTGAATACTAGCTTGAGGTTATATTATGTTGTGCTATGATTTAAGTAAAATGAATTTGATACAGGTTGAATTTAAAAAAAACCTATTTAGAGGCTAAAAATTCCACCCATGCCGGGATTCGAACCCGCGACCTCTGGCTATTCGTGGCTATCTGGCAAAGATATTGGGTTCGTGGGTTTGAATCCCGGCAAGGGTGGAATTCTTAGCATCTACATAAGTTTTTTAAAATTGTCCTTAGCACGGGTTAGTGCATTAAAAATAATATAATACAGGTAGGATGTCAAACATAAAATGCCACTTTACTTAACGTTATCTGCCATGGATTAGTTAAAACTATCTATAAACGCCGATTAAAATAGTTTGTGTTGGAGATTTCACAAAGAAAAATGTAACCTCAGATAACATAAACAGCCTTTAAAGAGTGCTTTGGATAAATCGTGCTTTTAACAGACTTCTTACAATTAAAGCAGAAATGTTCTTATTAGAAAAACAAATTGATATCAACCCTTGTATATCCCCACTGCTGGGGCACGCATCTCTTCCTGCATTGCAAGCAGGTTAGGCCATCCACCATGTCCGTGTTAGTGGAGGATTGTAAGACAGTGGCGGGCCTTACTATCAAAAGTTATAAAGCCGCCCATAAGGCCTCTGACATAGCTTAACGACTGCCAATACATGACAAACGGCATCAACGGCTTAATGTGCCTTCGAAGCACGGAAGCGCTCGGAAAATGCCACTAGCGGTAGTCACGGGATGGTCACCTATTCAGTACCTGACCGCACCTGTTATTGCTTAACTCAAGTAATAAATTCCAATTACTCGATTCCACTAGGCTACGAGCGGTAAAACTACATAAAAATGTAAAACAAAATGTGATATAGTTAAAATACTTTCGGGGCTTATTCGCGTAGTAATTTATTGCTATTTTACCTGTATTATGCGAACGGGAGCCAGTCATCAGTCTTCTCGTGACCACGATGGCTGTAACGTCGTCAAAACGTTGAGGTAAAATAGCAATAAATTACTACGCGATTAAGCCCCGAAAATATTTTAACTATGTGTACAAGTCGCGAAAGTTAAAAATATGTTCAAAATGTGATATTTGAAAAAAAAACCTATATATTACTTGAAGAAGCCCCGCAATATTCGACCAAGAATAATTCTGTTTAAGCATCTAAACTCGTGGTCTAAAGTGCAAACAATAACCCTAAAGTCAACTGCAGTGTAACTAGCTCTTACGATGCTTATAACTTTAACACTTGTGTTAAGTAAAGCGCTTGTAAACTTAAACGTTCTGTAGCTACAAGCTGTCTGGTTAATATGAACGTAAAACGGCGTTGATTTAGCCGTTGATATGATTATAGTTTATTTCCAACAATACTGATAATATAAGAATTAATAATATAAAAATTATTATTGTACACAGTCCCCTTCGTGTATAATGTCCGTATCACATCAAGGGTTGGCTGGAAATGATTTCTAATGAAATAAGCTCGCCATGTACAGTTTTTTTTGAGTAAATGTTATGTTTTCTGTACGATTTTTACGTAAGATATTTTCCCGCAGTAAAACCTAGCCTTTGTGTAAATCCAAGATGTCAACTAACTTCATACCAAATTTTATTAAAACCGCTTCAGTCGTTTAGACGTGAAGAAGTAACAAACACACACACAGCTTCGCCTTCATAATATTTAGTGTGATAATGATAATAATGAAATGAAGTATGGCGAGAAAACTCCTGCACAGTGCATTGGCATTTAGGAAAATATATTCATGATTGGCTACCGATATACCAAAGACTCGTAAGGACGAATCGCTCGTAGCCCCGGCTGCCTGAGTGATCTTAAGCGATCACGAAGGTTAAGCAACATAGGGCGCGTTCAGTGCATGGATGAGCGACCGTCTATGACTAACACTAGTGGCATTTTTCCGAGCGGTTCCATGCTTTGCAAGGCAAGTTAAGCAGTTGGTGCCGGCTGCCATCGACAGATGGCAGTCGTTAAGCCAATTCCGAGGACTTAGGGCGGCTTGAAAACTTCTGACAGTAAGCCCAGCCACTGGCAAGCCTCCACCAATCCGGACGGTATATGAAGGTATAGGCTATACTCAACTACGGAGGCCAACCCCCGTAGTTGAGTATGGCCTATGCCTTCCTTAGGGAAAAGACCCGTGCCCCTCGGTGGGGTCATAATGGGTTAATCAGAGAAAGCAATAATGCTTTCTTTTTTATTTATCTTTTTTCATCGAAACACGACAAACACATAAACAAATCGCACATAACGATTGGAGATAAAAATTACTTAAAACCTTCTAAAAATACGTAGTTTTTGAAAAAAAAATCCTTTATACGAACCAAATAATAAAACTAAAACATGACACAGGACAGTAAGTTTCCCAAGCTCCTACTTAAGGCCCAAAGGGGGTAAATTAAGAAAGTTATATATAACTAGATGCTGCCCGCGACTTCGTCTCCGCTGTATTAGTATCAACTTATATTAGCGTGTCTTTTCTGTGGGCTAGGCCGACTACGCTGTCAGGATGGTATAGGTGCTGGGCAAGCCTACACCATCTATAAAACCATGTCCTAGGCACTACAGCGTCGGAGTGGTTCCGTCACCTATCTAGTGTGAGTGAAGATACCACTGGACGCTGTATAAATCATCTCATTAAATAGATGCAAAAAGGCCAATATTATTATATTAGCGTGGCGTATAAAAGAACTAACATTATGACATTATCACATATCTAATTTTTGGGTCACATTTAAAAATATCACAAAATATCTGTACAAATTGTAGCCTGTGGTTTCTGATGTATAAGCTATATTATTTTTAAGATTCATTAAAATCCATTCAGTAGTAAACATCCATCCAATCGTACTTCTCGTAAAACTTTCGCGTTTATAATACGAGTAGGATGTCATATGTGCAGAGCGCCACGGATTAAGGGGTAAAAATAATTCAAACTATATTTATATTAAAAAAATAATTCAGACTACGTCTGTGGCGTAGCGGTAGCGCGTCTGCCTACCATGCAAGAGGTTCCGGGTTCGAATCCCGGCTGGGGACAAAAAAAAGCCCAGGTCTTGGATGTTTACATGTTTGTGACGTCGTTGTTTCTGGTTCCCACGACACAGGATATCCTAGTGTGGGGCCAGAAGCAATGTATGTGCTTGTATGTAAATGTTATAATACTATTTTTATTTTTAATGCACTAACCCGTGCTAAGGACAAATTTAAAAACCTATTTAGAGGCTAAAAATTTCACCCATGCCGGGATTCGAACCGGCTATCCGTGCCAGCGCTCTACCAATTGAGCCAATGGGCGACCCACCGGCATCAGTGAAATTTCGAACCTCTTTACACTATTCTCTGTATTACGTACAGGCAGCGACATCTGGCTTAAGCAAATTGCATCACTTACAGCCCCGACTACCTACTATGCAGTTAGGTTTTACATCGGAACGATATCACTGTACCCACATGATTATACTATTTTTATTTTGAACGCACTAACCCGTGCTAAGGACAAATTTAAAAACCTATTTAGAGGCTAAAAAATTCACCCATGCCGGGATTCGAACCCGCAACCGCAACTGTAAATGTTATGTAATGTTTAACTTGACTGAGCTGCTGCGCCGGCCAGCTAATATAAAAGGGCCTGCGCAGACGTGGGACTATCCCCTGGGTAATTTTTTGGCCGTCTTTTCTAAAAAAATGTATCGAATAACGCACACTAAGGACTAACAGTACCCCGTACAAAAAGTGCCTCAAGTTACCGAGGATATCAAGAGACCGGACTGGACAAAAGTTCGGTGTTTTGTTTTAAAACGCCTTTTCTTTGTCAACTTCATGTAAATTACAACACTGTAACGGAGAGATTGCCTTTCAGCAATGAAAAAGACCAAATTTATTTTTTATGTGCCACGCGGGCGTCGGTGCGGCGGTTCGAGGAGGCTGGAAAAACAGACTGACTGCCCACCCAATATGGCCGCGGTGGGGTCACAGATTGCTTTCAGCAATCGATAATACGCATGCGCAAAGGTCCTGCTGCACCGACGCTTGTGATGTCACGCTTTATTTTATTTCTTGTCACATTTCGCCAACAGATGGCGTTACGCATACAAAGTGTGCTTATGAAAATAAAAATTAAAAATACTTAAAATTAAACGTATCGTCTACAAACACAATGAAATCTCAGAATATTTGCTTCCATACGCTTCAATCAATTTACGGGGAACAAATGACCGCACACCGTAGGCGTTGAGTCCGCGACAAGTACTCGGAGGACATTTTTAACGATTCAAGGACTTTTGTCCCTTGGGAACAAAAGTCCCTCGTCTGCGCAGGCCTAAAGAAGAATCGTTACAGTACCATAAGGAGCTCTTTGATCGTTGTTTTGCTATGACGCGATGCTCAAGCGCCGCCCGCGTGGCCTCCCACTAACGCGGGTAGTTTGTCTTACTTATGACAGTAATTTATACTACTTTCCTTACTTCGCACGAATGGGTTCCTCAGTAAGCCCGCTGTACGCGGTCGCTGTGTTTTGGTTGACGCGAAAAAAACTTTATGATTTATAAGCCCGTTAAATGAATGGCTCTACATCGACTTGTCGCACGGTTTTTACACGCCGCTGGTGGATTTAGTTTAAGTTTACTTTTGTGACTAAATGAAAAAAAAATGTTACAGGGAAGAGCGGATAATCGTGTTCTTCATTGAGTCTGTCTGAATCTTGCCATATTCGTTTTTTGGACTCCGATGGGACCTTTTACATACTAAAAGTATGTATTAGGGTGATAAAGGAAATATTTTGTTTTAATAATAAAAAAATATTGATTTCTTTTATCTGTCGCCTCTGTCAACGTCTGTTTGGCTTTACCTGAAATCGGTTTTATCGCTCAAAGCGTTATTTTTATACATTAAATTATTGATCGCGCAAAAAATAAGATATTTCAGGAATACCAATTTTTGATATGTCCCTGAACTCGTAAAGATTACTTTTGTGCTTATTGCATACATGTTATGCAAAAATTTCCGGGAATTTTGTTGGAAACTGTTTTATAACACAAACGTTGGAGTGTTGCAGGAATTGATAATTTCAGAAATAAATAACCCTGCATTCGTGTTATGCTTTTGCGCCATTTCAATGCTTATCAATTGATATAAGCGCTCGCGGCTTAGTTGAACCGAGTGATTGGAATCAATCTCTTGTTTAAGCAACAACAGGCGCAGTCAGTTGCTGGATGGGTGACCACCCTGTGACTACCGCTAGTGGCATGTTTTCCGAGCGCTTCCGTACTTGGCAAGGTACGTTAAGCCGTTGGTGCCGGCTCTCTTGTAATAGCAGTCGATTAAGTCGATGTCTACCATCAGTTGATCATAGAACCTTCAATTATAACAAATCAATTTCGATATCGATATCAACCCTTGTATGTCCCCACTGCTAGGGCACAGATCTCTTTCTGCATCGCAGAAAGATTAGACCATACTTCACCAAGGGGCCAAGTCCGGGTTGGTGGAGGATTGTAAAACAGTGGCGGGCCTTAATGTCAGAAGATATCAAGCCGTCCATAAGGCTTCTGACATGGCTTAATGAGTGCCATTCCATGATAGCCGGTACCAATGGTTTAAATTGCCTTGCAAAGCACGAAAATTTAGTTTTCATTGTATTTCTAATTATGAGCGCCTATATTTTCCGTGAAAAGAACCTTCTCTATAAGGGTACAGGAGTCCTATCAAAAATGTAGTCACGTCGGCGACCAATCGGCTGAATTGACGAAACTAAAAACTTCGTCTTTTTCTTGGGGTTTGAATAATGATGCTTTTGAAACTGGACGCCTAGTTACACAAGTTTTGGGGCCTCTTGTTACTGTTGATTTGAGTCGGGTGTGCGGTGCGGACAGATGGAGATTTTAGTTACCCCGCCTAAGCCTGCGTTAGGGGCGTCTTTTTTGCTGGACAAAGGATAAGATAAGATTAGAATATTCTTTTTTGTACACCAGAGCACATATTATAAAACATGTAAAGATACAAAGTACAATTGGCGGCCTCATTGCTGAAAGCAATTTCTTCCAGACAAAGAAAGTTGCTAAAGGAAATAAGAGACGGATAGTCGGTGCGAATATGAATATATTAATACACTACTTATATAAATACCAATATACCCACATAAACAGTTACGTATATGGTTATGATAAACATACATAAATACGTTATAATAACAATCTACGCTATGAGGAAGTTATTTAGTTATACCTGAGGTTTCCGCACTTAGCCTCATAGTTGGGCCATTGTACGTAGCAAGCGCTGAAGTACGCTAACACCTCAGACACTAGGGTTTCCTTACGATGTTTTCCTTCACCGTCAGCGAGTAGTATTGCTACTATAATTTCACAAATGTACATAACTTAGAAAACAAAGTCGTTGGTCATGCCAGGCTTCCGGAACGCCGGCTTCCCGTACGAGAAGCCGGCGTTCTACACCGCTCCGCTACCACCGCTCACGCCGATGCCCACGCGATGAGGAAATAAATACATATTGTGTACCTATATGGGGACACACATATGAAAAGGAGAATGCACAAATACTAAAGTTGCAAGGACAGATAAAACTCCTATAAAGTAAAGGAGGCAAAAGAGTGTCCCGAGCCTCGAATTTGATAGTGAATTTAAATCCAAGAAGGGGCGGAGGGATGTGGTAAAGGCGGCAGAGGGATCTTGAATGTATATGGTGAGAGATCCCGAAGGTGACGCCAATATCAACCCTTGTATGTCCCCACTGCTGTGGCATGGGACTCTTCGTCCATCGCAAAAAGGTTCGTCCATACTCCACCACGGGGACCAATTCCGGCTTGGTGGAGGGATTTTCAGTTTATTTATCGAATAAATTGATCTTCTTCTTAGGACTGATTTTTCAATACTCGTATAAAACTTTTCCGTCGAATAAAGTATTGCACAATAACATAAAAATGTCACCGTGAAATAACAAAAGAAAAGCAATTACAAGAAGTTTTTGAAATGGTCGTTTAGTAGTATATTCATTTCATTTTTAGTCGAGGATTGAAAAATCAGCCCTTAGCGTGTCGATGGCAAGCCATCGTGGTGAAAGGATTTGCCAATCAGCGTATGGGACTTGCTGATTGTTGCCCAGGGTACACCAGACGTACGAGCCCAGTGAGTGCGTAGTATGGGGAGGCTTCTTTCTTGACCCCGCACCTTTAAACGAGTAGAAAGGTATTTTTACGTTTATAAAGAGTCACCATTCAATCAATGAAGCGACCGTTGATTTAAAAAAGATTATAAACAAAATAAAAAAAAATATTTTTAGTTTGGGGAGGCTTCTTTCTTGCACCCCGCACTTCAACGAGTAGAAAGGTATTTTTTACAGTTATAAAGAGTCACCTTTCAATCAATGAAGCGACCGTTGATTTAAAAAATATTATAAACAAAATAAAAAAAAATATTTGTAGTTTGGGGAGGCTTCTTTCTTGCACCCCGCACTTCAACGATTAGAAAGGGATTTTTACGTTTATAAAGAGTCACCTTTCAATCAATGAAGCGACCGTTGATTTAAAAAATATTATAAACAAAATAAAAAAAAATATTTGTAGTTTGGGGAGGCTTCTTTCTTGCACCCCGCAGTTCAGTTCAACGAGTAGAAAGGTATTTTTTACAGTTATAAAGAGTTACCTTTCAATCAATGAAGCGACCGTTGATTTAAAAAAAAATAACCAAAATAAAAAAATATATTTCTAGTTTGGGGAGGCTTCTTTCTTGCACCATGCACCTTTAAACGAGTAGAAAGGTATTTTTTACAGTTATAAAGAGTCACCTTTCAAGCAATGAAGCGACCGTTGATTTAAAAAATCATAATAAGCAAAATAAAAAATATATATTTGTGGGAAATCACTAAGGCTCTTACTAATAAACACCGTATGAGCCTGGTACAGTTACACAGTGTTTTGTTCACGTCATTTGAATGTAATTTTCAGTTGGAAGAAAAGAGACAAAACACTGCATAGTTATACAATACTTCCACCAAGTTTATTAGTAAGGCTGTAATTGTATTCCACTATTTAAGAACTCATTGTGTTCCACAATGAGTTCTTAAAACTAGTCACTGGTTCACGCATGTCTACGCCTGGCTTTGACGTAAGAATGTCGGTAGATGGCCTATAGAGTAATTATTCATGGGAATAAAAAAAAATAATTAAACAAAGAATTAAAGTAAAAGATGAATAATTAGTAAAATCTATATCCTTAAGTTATCATTCCTTTATTTTCCCGGTTCCGAACACAGTACAGTAGTTTTACAACGACGTAATTCAAATATTTCACAACCACGATATGACATGGCTTTTATGAGGAAAAGTTTTAGCAATTCAAGTGTGAGAGATTTGTCTTAACATGTCGCGGAATGTACAATTCCCGGTTTGCTTTTGGCAGCTCTCTGGAGCCCGCGCTGAGAGCAATTTGGAATTCCTTAAGCCATTTGCTTGAGAATCCTGATGCCACCCTAGCACTGCATATTTTTAATACTTGATGCCGTTCCGTCCGCATGAAATTATTTCAAAGCTTTTGCAGACGCGGAAAGAAATAAAGTAACCGTCTTATTTTTAACCTACTTCTGTAGGTTACGTACGACTAAAATGTGTATAAGCACAATGTTAAGTTAACCCATCTAATGTTAAGATTGATTTATAAGCTGGGCAGTAGAAATTCGGTGAGAGATTTCTTTAACCCTTCTCGCGTTTAGTGTACATACGTCTGTACACTAATCAGCCCGGCCGCGCGCAGTACCCCAAGCGCTTAGTGTACAGACGTATGTACACTATGCAACGCTCAGATTGGACTCTTTTTATCTATGCTCTGTGCATTCTCTATGGACAATATCTGTTGTTTTATTGGCCAATGGTTAGTAAGGATTACTTTTGCCAACCAATCAAATGACGTGACGTGGAAAAAAATTGAATTATCATCGAAACCACATGAGCTTGCTAGGTCAGACGCCATTTTGCGTTTTCGTCGTGAGTTGCTCCGCTCGCTAAAGTTTTATAAGTTATTTAGAGAAGGCAACGCTGCGTATTTGTTTATGTGTTATATAAAACTAACATCCTGACAGTTGTCCAGTCAGTATATCTATGAAAACATTTTATAGGTACGTCAGTAAAAATATCGTAACTTTAAAACTTTGTGTTGGCTACAATACAATTTAAATATTAGAAAGAAACATAAACTTTTTTTCCCACTATTTAGGCTGGCAAAGGTTAATACATCCTTCATGGGGCATTGTATACGCTTCTATAATAAAATCCCTGAAGATAATATGTATTAAGCTTGCTTGAATCGCGGTTCATAAAATATGTTAAGCGCACTTTGTACCAAAAGGGCTACTATAACAAAAAGGATTATTTAGATGACAATGAGGTCTGGATTTAAAGCCAGTGAGACCTAACGGCAAACATAGAGCCATTATGAGTTCTATGTATAATAATTATGTAAACTATGTTAATTAAGGACTTTGAAAAGGCTATGTTGGTGTTTTTTTGTCAATTTTTCCTCCAAAATGACCTAGATTATGAAATGGACACATAGTTTGAATTGTAAAGTCCATTAAGCCGCAGTTTCTGCGCTACTTTGAATAAAACCTTTTCTCATTTCATTTCGATTATGTTTGAGCCTCAGCTAGTGTCCAAAGAAAACTTCATTTGCTATAAACGATTTCAAAATTGTTGAACTGCATACCAGTTTAAACCGGTATAAATAGATGAGAAAATATGCTTGCCATAGCTTGGTTAAACTTAGGTTTAGTTTTGAGGCTGTTGTTACTATTTGAATCGCTCGTAGCCCTGGCTGCTTGTGTGATCTTAAACGATCACGATGGTTAAGCAACATAGGGTAGGTTTTGGAGCCTGCGTTGCTGGCCGTCTATGACTAAGCTATGTGCATTTTTAAAAACCTATTTAGAGGCTAAAAATTCCACCCATGCCGGGACTCGAACCCGCGACCTCTGACTATCCGTGCCAGCGCTCTATCCAACTGAGCCAATGGGCGACTCACCGGCATCAGTGAAATTTCGAACCTCTACACTATTCTCTGTATAAAATACAAAATAGTATAATCATATTGGCATTTTCCCGAGTGGTTCCTTGCTTCGCAAGGCACGTTAAGCTGTTGGTGTCGGCTGCATTCGATAGATGGCAGTCGATAAGCCAAGTCAGAAGCCTTAGGGCGGCATGAAAGCTTTTGACAGTAAGATCAGCTACTAGCCTTTCAAGCCTTCACCCATCTGGACTTGGCCCCCGTGGTGGAGTATGGCTTATACCTTTGTCAGGGAAGAGACCTGTGCCCCTCGGTGGGGACTAATGGGTTGATGATGAGGTTAATTTTTTTACATATTTAGTGGGAATAATGAATGAAAATTCTTTATTGCAAAAAAAAAAATTTGTACAAAGGCGAGCTTAATACTAGATAGTATTTTCTTCCAGCTAACCCACGATAATGAGGACAGTGGAAGGGGTAGTGCCAAATAAATAATGAGCTTACTACGCTTTTCGTGCTTAGGTAGGATAGGAGCTGTCCTCGTACTGTATAGAGAAGTATCACCAACATATCTATGGTATGGTACATATATATGGTACCAATAACAAATAAATCAGGGCGATCAGCTATTTTGTTTCAGGAAAAGTTGTCTGGAAGTGATAACTTTTGGTGATAAGACCACCGTCTGTACTCTTAGTTTAAGAAATATCTATCGATTTTTTTTCTGGCTGTACGATAAAGTTTTCTCTATCTATATATCTGTGTAATTTCCATTTTTATGCACAATCAAATCTATTCTGTATCTATACATAGTTAAAAAAAATCAGCTCTTTTCTTATTTCACGAGAAGCAATAATTTTCAATTTCAATATTACTTCTACACAACACAGTACAAAATCACACCCAGGAGCTCGCAAAACATTTAGCTCGAAGAATCTCGCCAAATCCAATCCGGGGGTACTATTTCGCGTCCCCCGGCCCGCGGTAAACAGAATGGCACAATTTCGCGTGCCATTAGTCACCAGCGTGATTCTGATTCCAGACTATAGTGACTGTGTGACATGTGGCGGCCCCTTTATTGCTGCGGTAAATCTCGGTTTGCCTGCGCGGGGCGCCTGGGCGAAGGCCTATTCCTGTCTGATGCGGAATGTGAGATTTAAGATAAGATAGGAATATTCTTTATTGTACACACCAGACAATAATTATAGAGACAACAGTTACAAAAGAAGAGGTACAATTGGCGGCCTTATTGCCGATAGCAATTGCTTCCAGGCAACGTTAAATCAGAAAGATTGCAGAAGGTGAAATTACCCCATATGAAATAAAATAACTGTGTTTTCGTGTAGCTCGGTGCTCCATCTTAGGTAATAATTTTTTTTAGTAAAGCTGTCACGAGTTGTGTGAAGTCACGAATTTAAAGATAAGTGTTCTGTCAATTCTATACCCATAATATTGAAATTTGCATTTATCGCATCGCAGTACTTAAATATCGACCAACAAGAAACGGACCGGGACCGAGAGACGCAAAATAACACCGTGGATTGGATTTAATAGGGTTTTTAAACATACTAAAACATAATTTTTATACGTTTATTTTTCTTATCCTAGTTTTTTATTGAGAAAATTTGTTTCCAAAATAATTATTTAGGATACAACTTTTGTTCAATAAAACATCTTAGAGCAAAACAAGAATGTATTTGTAATGTCCGTAGTTTAGTTTTTTATTCAACCCGCAGAACAAATTTATCAAACCAGTACTAATTTTATTACAATCAATGAAAATGTTATATTGTGTGAGCAAGACAGCATGCTTGACGTAACATCAGCCTTAAATATTAAACTCTTTTCATAAAACCTCTCGATGGTACAGACCGTCTAACAGATGGTACAGACCTTAAAAATATAGGTAGAATATTTTTTTAATCATTTTTAATTATTCAGGTCTTGAGCGTTGACTTTTTGGGAACGGCCCGCTTAGAATAGGGGCTTCTAATGTTATTCTGACAGGAGTGCCCCGCGCGGGCGGGGTTTTTAATCTTCGCCACTGATTGGAGGGAGCCATTCGTCTGATTGGGAAAATCTGTCTCTATTGGAATTAAGAACCTTTCAGTTTTACTGCCGTCTTTGATCAGGTTCCTGATTCAGTAAGTGCAGAAGTTGTAATCTTAATTATCATAGACACTTGCTCAAGAAGAACAGATACCAATAGTCGAATAGGCAGTAATTTATCACCAATTCTTTTATTAATTATTGATATGTAAGTAATCGTGATTAGTTATCATCTTCAATGTGTATATACGTATAATTATTACATCTATATTTATTTATTTATTTATCTATGTATTATCGTCTGCGTAGGTTTATCATATTTTTTTATTATTCAGTACCCCGCCCCCCGCTTTGTAGGTCTAAGGTATGTATCTCCCTATGTTTATGTAAGTTTATTATTGTATTTTACCTTCTTTTCCTGGACTACACTTTGCCAGTCTCTTCAACGGCAAAGGTTTGCTGGAAGAGAATGCTTCTTGCACTAATCACGCCATAGTACATTTACTCATGTAATTAGTGCAATAAAGAACTAAAATAATAATACTAAATGTTTATTTGATATACAACAGTGAAAAGTAGCTAAGTTTCGTTTTAGTTTTAGTTTTTTACGGGTCGTTGCTGAAAATCAGCGCTGCCAAGATCACTGTGTGGACTTGGTTGGAATATGCTGAGCCTCGACCCTTTGTCTTAAAATGTCAATAAATGCATTCTATTCTATTCATTCTATTCTAAAAGTTGCTTTTTAAGGGGCTATAACGCTGATATTAGGAGTTTTTCATTCGTTCGTATTACATTGATACAAGGTTTATAGATTTGATTTCAGACTATATGATTCTAGACTATATTTTCTAGGTTTATGCAACTGGAAAACGCAATTGGATAAAATTTTCTCGATAGAAATTAATTCCAAAGTACAGTCTTACTTTTGCGTTTTTTTGCTAGTACTCAGCAACGCCTTTACATACATCAGCTGTGTTTTTTCTCTGATTAAGCAATTTAGAGATGCAGATTTATGTAACTCAGTTTTCTATTTACTGCTGTGGTTGAATTTTAACAAATTAATTAACTTTACGCATCAAAATAATGCTAAGGGCGAGATTTGCGCGTACTATTGTCATCGCGTTTTCCTCCAAGCAGCGTATATGTCTGTCACTGTCGGTCACGGGCAGTGCCCGCTGAGCTCTAATGAGAGAAGGAGGTCTGTGCGGCGCTTGTCCGCGCTGTTCGTGATTTAAATTTTGTAAATAATCACTGTATTACAGGCTCAGAGTAGTGTGGTATTCAGTGTTTGCACTGTTTTATTGGTGTTGAGAGTTAAACTGTGACAAACTATATTGCAATGGGCAACAACAGTCGGAAAAAGATAAGTAAAATTAAACAAAAACAACGTCAGAAAGAAAAAGCCCTGGAAATGGTGAAAAAAAATATGTAAGTAAGATTGCCCCTTTATTTAAGTATAATATATTTTATTCATCTACATTATTTTATTAGTTGGAAGCACTGTCCAAACATTGACTAGAGTTTCTACGTAAAAATTTGGTAAAAATAAAGTTCTTCCATAAATTAAGTCGTTAGCAGTATTACAGCCGACAGCACGTTGGCCCTTACACGCGTGCACTCTATACAGTTGCGTTACTGCCGTTGATTGTAGATTAGAGCTCTTTATTGTATACTCTAGAAACAAAATACATAAAAGGCTTACATATCTAAGTATTGTACCTACTGTACTAAACGTACAAAATTATAAAACTACTGATCTGTTGTTTGCTTTGCTAATCGTATTCGTTTGGCCCCATACAATTTGTATTGTATTGAAGAGCAGAAAGATCCTTCAAAGTTTTAAACTACGAAGGGTATTTCTACCTCTCTACATTTAGGCACTTTTGGCTCCTGCAATAAACATTGGCCTCTGCATCTACGTAATGATTTATACAGCGTCCAGTAGCATCTTTACACACACTAAATAGGTGAAGGGTCCACTCGGACGCTGCACTGCCAGGGTCCTTGCTGTATATGGAGTGGGATTGCCCACCACCTATACCATCCTGACACCTTAGTTGGCCTAGCTCACAGGAAAGACTAGTCAATACCGAAAGAAAGACTAGTCGATGTTTTCCTTCACCGTTAGCGTGTGGTATTGCGATTACAAATTCGCAAATGTAAGTAACTTTGAAATTAAACAAACTCATTGGTACATGCCTGCACTGGGGATCGAACCTGGATCTCTCGCTTGCGAGTCCATCGTTCTACCCAATGAGCTTCCACCGCATACTGTAATAAAAAACGATGAATATAAACAAAGCGTAAACGAAGATGCTGAGTGTAGCGTACAACTGCCAATGAACTTTGAGGTGGCCTCTATCTAAGTGAATAGACTTTATAGACTGTAAGTAGTATAAACTATTATGTTTAAATTTCAGAGCAAAACGCGGTTCACGACATCGTGAAAATATCACAGCACCACCAGAAACAGTCAATGTTGGTTCCAGGGAGAGTGGTTTAGTAGTCGCAGAACAAAACAGACACACGGAGTCGCCGTTGACAATTTTAAATTTAGAACAACACACAATTTTGACCACCGAGTAATTTCCAAACGACAGGTAAATGTTTAAAAACCTATACAGAGGCTAAAATTTTCACCCATGTCGGGATTCGAACCCACAACCTCTGGCTATCCGTGCCAGCGCTCTACCAATTGAGCCAATGGGCGACTCCCCGGCATCAGTGAAAGTTCGAACCTTTTTACACTATTCTCTGTATTACGTACAGGCAGCGACATCTGGCTTAACCAAATTGCATCACTTACAGCCCCGAATACCTACTTTGCAGTTAGGTTTTACATCGGAATGATATCACTGTACCCACATGATTATACTATTTTTATTTTTAATGCACTAACCCGTGCTAAGGACAAATTTAAAAACCTATTTAGAGGCTAGGTAAATGTTACTATTAAACGTAGTAATTATACGTTTGTTACGCTTTATTGCACAAAAATTAAGAAACAGAAAAATAACTCAAAACCTGTTATTTAAGTGGTTTTAAAACCAAAGGTATTTTATAGGTTAAAGGGCTGTAGGTTTCTGAGCCAATTCCGAAATTTCATTAGAAAATTAGAATAAGTTACTGCTCCATAAAAAAATCATATTTCAAATCAAATCAATAGACATATTTTGTATTAAGATATGAATTTTTAAAATTTTGGAATTTGGCTCAGTTTCCATGATGCAATGCCTTCGGTTTTAAAACCGCTAAAATAATATGTTGTGCAATTCGAAATGAATGTAAAATATAAATTGACTTCATGGCAATATTATACTATTTTTTTTATTTTTAATGCACTAACCCGTGCTAAGGAATAAATTTAAAAACCTATTTAGAGGCTAAAAATTTCACCCATGCCGGGATTCGAACCCGCAACCTCTGGCTATCCGTGCCAGCGCTCTACCAATTGAGCTTCGAATTGGGGTTCGAATCCTGGCATGGGTGAAATTTTTAGCCTCTAAATATGTTTTTAAATTCATGGCAATAGTAAAATTCATAGTAAAATATATGATTCAAGTGTATTAAATATATATGATTTTATTTCAGTTTAAAAATCAGTTCACACAAACGTGACAATATTACCGCACGTGGTTTCAATTAAGCACGGCAAGAAAAATGAAAAAGGGGCATTGGAAGAACTGGAAAATATATTGAAGATAAAAATAAATAACTGCGGCTTATTTATCGACGATAAACATCAATTTTTAGGCGCATCGCCAGATGGTATTACCAATGATATGGTAATTGAAGTGAAGTGTCCTATCGCACCTTACAAAATGGGAATCGAAAAAGCAATCGAAGAAGGAAAAATGCACTTTTGGCGCAAAAATAAAAACACTGGAGAAATCGAAATAAACAAAAAATCCGATTGGTATATGCAAGTGCAAGGCCAAATGCACATATGCAAGAAAGATAAATCATTGTTAGCTGTATGGTATGGTAACTATCAAATGAAAACAGAAATCATACGAAAGGACGACCTTTATTAGAGACAAAAAATGGAGCCACATTTAATATCTTTTTATAACGATTGTCTCTTGCCAGAACTGGTAGATCCAAGATATACGCGAAAACTAGAAATTCGTGACCCAACATATGTGATTAAAAAAGACAAGGAAAACACCAGTTTAAAAAAACCTGTCAAAAATAAAAAAAATGTTTAAGAAAAAATGACAAACTGGAGAAGTTAAAAACACTCATTATTTCTAATGGCTATTATTTTTTTTATTATAAAAATGGTTGTACATACTACGTTTTATTCAAACCTAATCACGGACTTTTGTAAAAAATTTAATTTTTTATTGTAAATAAAGCATTTTTTTATCCTCGTGGTTGCTTTTAATTTTAATCATCGTTGTATATGCAAAAAGTTTGTTGAACTAAAACTGAAAATAACATCAAAAGTATCAAATCATCTAGAAAGCGAGATCGGGATCAAGTGGGAGTCACTGACGAAGCGCATTCTTTTGAAGTATAACATTCTTGGTACAAACCAGTAGGCACTAATTTCTTTATTTTGGTTCAATTTCGTTCTTGTAGTTCTATGTTAAAAATAAAGGCACATTTATCTTTAATATATAGCATCTAAAAACATACCTGAATGTAATTCTTTTTGCATATAGTAGACCTACCAATAGCAATATTTTTGTACAAATAAACTATTATACTATTTTTATTTTTAATGCACTAACCCGTGCTAAGGACAAATTTAAAAACCTATTTAGAGGCTAAAAATTTCACCCATGCCGGGATTCGAATCCGCAACCTCTGGCTATCCGTGCCAGCGCTCTACCAATTGAGCCAATGGGCGACTCACCGGCATCAGTGAAATTTCGAACCTCTTTACCATAATTATTCTCTGTATTACGTACAGGCAGCGACATCTGGCTTAAGCAAATTGCATGACTTACGGCATGGGTGAAATTTTTAGCCTCTAAATAGGTTTTTAAATAAACTATTTTTATTTCATATTTTTTATAGTTTTTTTCGTTACGAGAATTCAAAAACATTAATTGGAAATATGTCTATTCTGACCAAAAAAACTAACTAATAAATTATACTAACGCACATGTTAGTTTAAATTCTTGCCACTACGACAGCGCTGTAATGTAAACGCTAAGTTCACTTGTGCACTGCACTCTGCATCCTTTGTTTACGCGGCTGCTTCTTTGATGGCGGCGATAGGCATCATGGCATCCGCGTACTATTTAATTTAATTTCTATCCAAGCAACTGAACTTTACGTGATATGATAATATACTTTCATTAAGAAAAAAACCGAATACTTACATTTTTATTTCAGACACGAATCGCTCGTAAGCCAATTTTGTTACAACTTGTCTAAAAAGTATCGATGAAAAACCTACTTTCAAATTTAAATAAGCTGATTCACACATTTGACAGCTACGGTAACACAGACAGATTTACATACACATTGCGATCAAACTTATAATACACCCTATTTTTGCGTAAGGAGTTAAAAATATTTACGACTCCTAGTCCCTTCCACCGCGCACGCAGCTAAGCCACGCCCATCTTAGTTCGATTAAGCGGTGACATAGCGTCTTAACCGCGTGCTCAGTTTTGGTGACTGAGCAAGCGGAGGATTCTAAAATTGAATCATGAGCGCAGTTTGTTGCAGTTTGTCGCAAATTGAATCATGAGCGCATAAGATTTGGGACCAGTACACTATTATGAATAGCCAATCTAGCTCTTTTGGAGATGTTTTGGCTGCACACAATGGAGTGCAAGGCACCGTTTACACAATTTCTCGTCTTACTCACAGTAATGTTCATATCTTTCCTTTTAAATGCCTCATCCATTACCGTGACTTGTGTCTGCAGTTTTTCGACCGATGATGCGAACACAACTTGATCATCGGCGTAAAACAAGCATTTCACAAGTAGCTCACCTATCCTTAACCCACAGTCATTCTCTTTCAGATCAGTCAGGCAACTATCCATGAATAAATTGAACCACGGGGATGCGACACAACCCTGTCGCACACCCCTGCGGATGCTAAACCAGTCAGTATATGCCCCATTTATTCTAACGCAAGCAAGAGTCTTGATAGAGAGACTTCAGATCTCGCAGCAAGATGCTGTCCACCCCATACACAGACAGTGCCGACCACAACTCATTCCTTACAACTCTATCATAAGCCTTCTCCAGGTCTACGAAAGCACAGAAAACTCTTTGACTTTTGGCCAAGAAATTCTCCACCATACGCCTCAAGGAGAGATTTGGTCCAAGCATCTCATTCCCTTTCTAAAACCCGCTTGAACATCCCATATCCTTTCTTCAGTCACATCCAGTACTCTTTCAATCAACACCTTTGCATAAAGTTTGCCGACGATGCTGAGAAGGCTGATCCCGCAGTAGTTTTTGCACACCTGCTGAGACCCTTTGCCTTTATGAAGCGGTACTATGACGGCCGTACCCCAGTCGTTAGGTACTCCACTGTGCCACTCCTCCTGCACCTGTTAAAGAGCAGGTATAACTTGCTAGCTACAATGCCTTTACTAGCCCTCAGCATTTCTAACGAAACCCTATCATATCCCGCAGCCTTACCTAGTCTCATGCTTATATTATTTGTTAGTCACCTTATTTAATTTGTATCGAAATTCATCATCATCAACGCATTATGTCCCCACCGAGGGGCACGGCTCTCTTCCCTGAGGAAGGTATCGGCCATACTCCACCACGGGGGCCAAGTCCCGATTGGCAGAAGCTTGCAAGCTTCTAGTGGCTTGGTCTTACTTTCAGAAGCTTTCAAGAATGCATCGACGTAATGAGATTATTTATACACCGTCCAGTGGGATCTTCACTCACACTAGTAAGTGCTGTGCCGGCGATATTGTTTTTAGATGGAGTAGGCTTGAAATTCCGAGGGTGGAAATAGAACACTATTCTGACTGTCTGCCCGACATTTAAAGGGCTTAACCTCTTGAACCGGAATAAGTAGCCTGTTCAAATTTTCACAGAATGGATGTTATGATAGGGGGGGGGGTACTTCTTTGAAATGAGGTCTAGTTTGTCACAAATCATTGATGCAAACTACAATCAGTTGTGTTCTCAGGGGGCGTACTCTAAGGGATGTGTTAATTTATTTTATTCACTTGTGAATTTTACGATTATTTTTATGTGTAACTCATCCTATTGTAACCCAAACAAATGAAATTAATAAAAAAAAACAAGTTAATACGAAGTATTTACCGTACGTGGAGCAAAATGCACTGTTTGGCAAGTGACTGCTTTGAAAGCCATAGCAAAATGATTGTTTTTTTTTTGTTTGGTTTTGTAAAAGTTTATTTTTTACTCGACAAACACACGAAATTACTAGAACCCTTTGAGCGGTGCGTGCCACTTAAATTGATTGATTCTTTTTGTTTATTCAAACAAAAATTCATAAGTTGGTTTCTGTTTCGGTACAGAAGTCAAAAAGTGCCACCATTTTCGTGCCTTTAATTGTTACTTATTTTTTTCAGTATTAATTAGACTGGGTCGTTATAGTTGTCATTTATATGAAAAGAGTCTTTAGTTATTGTACATACCCTCTGTTATCCAATAGAGACTTTTGAGTCTGATTCGCAGCAAAATTGACTGTCACGATGAAAAAACGTTTTTACGAAAAAAACCTTTTTACAATAATTTGATAATAATTAATGGTAATGTAATGCGTTTTACATTACATTACCATTAAATTTGGATAAATACTCAGTGAGAACCTCAGTATTTATACCAAGGGCCCAACAGCGGATATTTCCTGAGTCCGTACCACATCCCTAGTTCGAACTGATACTCGAAAACCCAGCTCTACAGGGTTCTATAGAGCATAAAATCTTTTTAATCTCAACTAATTTTAGTTGAGATTAAAAAGATTTTAGCTGGAGTAAATAGAACAATGAACTCAACATAGACCTTCTTGTATATATTTATAAGCCAAAGTTGGCTGAATCTAGGGATTTCCCTAGATTCAGCCAACTTTGGCTTATAAATATATACAAGAAGGTCTATGTTGAGTTCATTGTTCTATTTACTCCAGCTAATGCATTAAGACCCTGGAGGTGTATTTCCCGCAATTAAAACCTTTATAAATGTATTTTTAGGCCCACAAAGAAAAAAGCGATACGCAATTAGCGTTTTATTATTACATTACTAAGTTTTGGATATATACCCAATGAGGACCTCAGTATTTATACTGAGGACCCAACAGCGAATATTTACCGAGTCCATATCCCATCCCTAGTTCGAACTAATACTCAAAACCTAGCTCTACAGGACCCGGATTCATACTTGCACCGTCAACAGAAACATAAAAGCTTTTTGATCTCGACTAAAATCCCTAGATTCAGCCAACTTTGGTTTGTAAATAGAAAGTGGAAGGTCTGTGTTGAGTTCATTATTCCATGCACTCCAGCTAATGCATTTAGACTCCAGAGGTGTCTGCTTTTTTGTCCCGCAATTTCGTCCCATTATAAAACAAATGTATTTTTAGGCGTGGGTCTAAAAATAAATTTATTGCTTTGATATAGGTATTAATCACATATTTTTTTATTTTATTCTGCTGTATAGTTATTTAATCGGTTATAGAATTCTTATCGGATTGGTAAATAATTTTAAGCTTGTTTAATTATTAATAGCATGTACAACGGCGAGCGAATTGGAATGATTGTGAAATTTTATTTTTAACATAATGCATCCTCTGGAAGCACTATAATCATATTTAGAAGACTGTTAGTTTCCAGAGCTAGAATATTTTGTGGATAATTTTCATGAAATAAACAGTTTAAATAAAAAAAAATTAGCTTTTTCTTAGCAATGTATAAATCTCTTGAATAGGAGAAAAACAGCTTGAACTCATTGAAGTAGCTCATTTACGTCCGGGCTGCTGGGTTAAATCAGTTCAGGTTCATACCAATTATTATACTGTCCTATCCAGTCCTATTCCACAGGCAATCATTTTTGTTTCACTGTTTTTCGCCTATTCGAGTTATACTGTTGGAGCATCGGTTTGGTGATCCGCCGACTGATGATTTCCCCTTTTGAGATTGTTGTTCTGTTGTTACCTTTGTTCACCTAATATTAGTCCACCTAACTGATAATTATACTATTTTTATTTTTAATGCACTAACCCGTGCTAAGGACAAATTTAAAAACCTATTTAGAGGCTAAAAACTTCACCCATGCCGGGATTCGAACCCGCAACCTCTGGCTATCCGTGCCAGATAGCCGTGGCACGGATAGCCAAAGGTTGCGGGTTCGAATCCCGGCATGGGTGAAAATTATAGCCTCTAAATAGGTTTCTAACTGATAATGTAAGTAAGACATCCAGTTCCGCTTTGAAAGCCGTTAATAATTTCCCCATTATCTACCACTGTATTAGATTTTCTTATCACAGCAGTTATACGTCAGTTTTATTTTATTTATTTGCCTTTAAGTAGATACAGGGTTACAAAAGAGACTAAAAAAAACTGGAAATACAAGAAGGATTGAATCAGATAATTACGTATTTTTACAAGGGATCAGAACTTCGGACTATACCGCACCAACCTTGGTGCCTGCATGAATAAACTGCGAAGCAAACCAAGTGTTAAGGCAGATAACAATGGGGTGCTAGTAAAGACTGTCTTAAGCCATGTATTCAGTTTAGGAGGTGGTTTCGTCTCACACTGTGTTTTTCAAGGCGGGTAATAATCGGATGCAAGTTTCTCGTTAACACTTAACATCCTGATTTACAACAGTACAATAAATTTGTAAATGATTCGGCTTCCACCCTTGTGGAAGGACAATGTTGGGACACGGGTCTCTTCATGCATCGCAGGAAGGTGACGGCGCACTCCAGCTTGGGGTCCAAGTCCGGGTTAGTGGAGCCTTTGTGTTAATCCAGGTTGTCAATTACCTCCATGCCAAATTTCATTAAACTAACTCCACCCGTTTAGACGTGAAGAAGTAACAACCATACATACTAACAAACTTCCGCCCACATAATATTAGTGAATTGTTATATATATATAAGGTGACGGCGCACTCCAGCTTGGGGTCCAAGTCCGGGTTAGTCTTTATTAGTTTATTAAACTAACTCCACACGTCTATATATATATATATATATATATTTGATGTACCCATTCTACATTTCAATGCAGTCATAATCATCATGATCAGCAGGTGTTAGTCCACTGCTGGACACAGGCCTCTCCCAAGATACGGCACTGAGCCCGATCTTCGGCTCTCCTCTTCCAGTCATGTCTACATGCAGTGATTTCTTGTAATTGTCTTGTTACTTATTTTAAACTTTACTTGACTTGATGATGATGGTGATTGGCCTTTTTGCATCTACGTAATGAGATGATTTATACAGCGTCCAGTGGTATCCTCACTCACACTAGATGGGTGAAGGAACCACTCCGACACTGTAGTGCCTGGGACATGGTTTTACAGATGGTGTAGGCTTGCCCAGCACCTATACCATCCTGACAGCTTAGTCGGCCTAGCCCACAGGAAAGACTAGTCAATACGTGCGGAGCCAACCAAGCCGCGGTTTATCTCACGATGTTTTCCTTCACCGTTAGGTTACTACTTAAGCATTTTATAAACGTGCTGGTATACTAGTCGTTTGTTACCCTAAATTTAAAATAAAATAGAAAACACATTAATTTCGGGAAAATATGTTGCCTATCAATTAAGTAGCTGATATATTTTTCATTTATTTGGGAAACAAGTACAAGAGATAGATAAGATAGGTTCAATAATAAAAAAAATTACACAGACCTGTAGAAATACATAAAGAAGTGAAGTTTCCAATAATAATTCTTGCATAAGTTAACAAGGACAGACTATAATTAATTGAATTAAGAAATTGAATCAAGTTATCAATAATTACCAAATTATATGACAAAATTATAATATATAATTATATTAAATGACGACCTCTGTGGCGTAGCGGTAGTGCGTCTGCCTACCATGCAAGAGGTCCCGGGTTCGAATTCCGGCTGGGAACAAAAAAAAACCCCAGGTCTTGGATGTTTACATGTTTGTGATGTCGTTGTTTCTGGTTACCACGACACAGGGTACCCTAGTGTGGGGCCGGAAGCAATGTATGTGCCGGTATGTAAATGTCATGTTATTAATGTTATAAGCGAACGGATCATATTAAATAACATCAAATTAACTCAAAAATCAACATAGAGATATTTCTCTATTTGTAGGGTTTCGGTGATCGTGCTCGCTAGAGCACGAAATATCCGCTCTTCAAACATAAGACAACAATGCAATTACAACTACAATTAAATGTTTATTTTGTCCAGAGTGGACATGAGTTAGGAAAGAGTCAACTAAAAAAAAAGACAGAGTAAAGATATGGCAAGTTAAAAAAGAGACGAGTTTAGAAAGAGTCGAGTTTAAAAAAATGTCAAAGTCGTCCGGAGTGCGAGTTTGACAGATCCAATCGAATAACTTTACTACCGCGTTAATCGAGCATTGAGTAGTGAGTATGAGTAAGTTAACCGTTCGAACTGGCAAAACGCTGTCACAATACAACTCGCGCTCGCCTTTATTCGTGTTTTGGCTGGTAAACGTGTTCACTTCTCAACGTAAACCATTACAACCCACACTCAGCAATTTTAATTTCTATACTTGGCGCTAGGTGGCGATTACTCGATGCCATAGAAATATGAGTTTACGTTAATGCGATCGAGTGGTTAAAAAACTCGCACTAAGCACTCTGAGGGCTTCCAAGGCGAGTCACATCTTACCTTCTCCGCCATCCTCGCCGTCACCTCATCTGTAGACCAATAACAATATATCCTTTCACAGTTCCTCAGGCAAAGTAGATTGAAGTTCGAGCTAAGTGAACAAACAAATTGCTCGAACTATTTCGGTGGTACGAGCTTCAAACAAACAATTACTGGTATGAGTTGCTTCAGCGAATTTCGCTAGCGTACCCAAATGGAACTTTGCAGTTGTGCTGTGTTCCAAATTAGAGTTTTCCAAATGTAAACAACATATTATAATAATGTAAACAATATATTATTATTATTGAAATTATTTATCGCCTAAAAATTTTGCACATAGGTGGGCTTAAAAATAATAACATTAATAACTTCCAGACAACACAGTCACTTGACCTGGTCCCAATCTAGGATACTAGGATACCCTGTATTATGGTATTCAGGCAAGGACGTCGCAAAGATGAAAATACACCCTGACTGATACCATTTGTACAAATGTTTTGGTAGAAAGCTCCTGCTAATGCTACTTAGCATTGTCTACCAGCTAACCTATGTTTTGGAGATAAGATTAGCAGGTAGTGCCACCGTGAGTTCGTTTCTTACATGATGACCAAAGCAATGAAATAAAATGAAATCCATTTATTTCAACGTAAAGAATTTACATTCTGTTTGCTGAATGTATATTCTTTTTTTTTTTTTCTTACAACGGCTTACATGTTAAAATGCCTGGTGCCTTTGGGCCGTAATAAATTTAAAGTTAGTATATTCGTGCCAACGTTACCTACATTATTGCTTATTTATTTCAGTTTTTTATTGCACTAATTACGAGTGAGTAAATGTCCAAGGGCGTGCTTAATGTAAGAAGTATTCTCTTCCAGCAAACCTTTGGTGCTGAAGAGACTGGCAAACGTTAGTGCAATAAAGAAGGTGAAATACAAGAATAAACTTACATAAACATAGGGTGATACATTAACTTAGACTTACAGAAGAGGGGAGAGAGCTGAATAATAGAAATGATGATAAACAAATGATGTAAAAACCTATTTAGAGGCTAAAAATTTCACCCATGCCGGGATTCCAACCCGAATGGGTGAAATTTTTAGCCTCTAAATAGGTTATTAAATTAGTCCTTAGCACGGGTTAATATGAATCGTGAAAATAAAAAAAACATATCAAGATTTTTCAGAAATAAATAACAAGACAACCACAAAATTTGTCTTTCCATTGCTTAGATTACCTTAAAGACTTTTCCACGATCTTTACTTATTTCATTTATAGTTTTTTTTGTTTACCTCTGCGATACTTTTCCTTGCTTCAGAGCATATCCAAAGTAGTAGGTTATTAACTTAGTAGTTTGAAGATATTGGTATTTCATCTCTAAGTAGGGCTCAAAATTCACTGTGAAATGTATTGTTTGCCACTTTGCTATGGACATTGTTAGAATCTGATTCGCTTTTGATTTATTAAGAAAAATCTGTCGAAAGTTGCCAAACAGGCGCTACAGAGCCCAACCATCAAAAGAGGATGTCCCCAAACTACCAGGTGGAGCACGGTAACAAAGGACTTGGGGCGAGCCCAGCTGAAGAAACCGACAACCTAGAACAAAAAAATCTAGAGCTAAAGAACAAGGAGAGCCGACCCCAAACAAGGGGACGAGGCAAGGACAAAGAAGAGGAAGAAGAAATGTGTCCTAAATAACCATCAAATTTTCTTTATACCTTATAGGTATGTAGGTATACTTTATCGCACATATGAAAATCATAAAGAAAGGGCAAAATAATAAATATTTTAAAAAATAACCCCTTGGTCTTCAAATTTCGTCAGGATAATATGAATAATATTATAATTGGCTATTTTTATTTTTAATGCACTAACCCGTGCTAAGGACAAATTTAAAAACCTATTTAGAGGCTAAATATTTCACCCATGCCGGGATTCGAACCCGCAACCTCTGGCTATCCGTGCCAGCGCTCTACCAATTGAGCCACTGGGCGACTCACCGGCATCAGTGAAATTTCGAACGTCTTTACACTATTCTCTGTATTACGTACAGGCAGCAACATCTGGCTTAAGCAAATTGCATCACTTACAGCCCCGACTACCTACTTTGCAGTTAGGTTTTACATCGGAACGATATTACTGTACCCACATGATTATACTATTTTTATTTTTAATGCACTAACCCGTGCTAAGGACAAATTTAAAAACCTATTTAGAGGCTAAAAATTTCACCCATGCCGGGATTCGAACCCGCAATCTCTGGCTATCCGTGCCAGTGCTCTACCATTGAGCCAATGGGCGACTCACCGGCATCAGTGAAATTTCGAACCTCTTTAAACTATTCTCTGTATTATTTCACTGATGCCGGTTAGTCGCCCATTGGCTCAATCGGTAGAGCGCTGGCACGGATAGCCAGAGGTTGCGGGTTCGAATCCCGGCATGGGTGAAATTTTTAGCCTCTAAATAGGTTTTTAAATTTGTCCTTAGCACGGGTTAGTGCATTAAAAATAAAAATAGTATAATTATAATACTAGTTAGCCCCGAAAACTTTACTTTAACATATTAATTAGTCTACGATCTAAGCCGGAAGAAACGAAGCCGGAGAAGTTCGACAAACAATGTGACGAGATTTTTGTAAATTAGATAGGTATATCGGTAGGGGAGTGTTGTTGCAAACTGTAAACAAGGTTTATATTGTTCTCAGCGCATAGAAGAAACTCAACATGTCGTATTATAATATAACATTTACATACAGGCTCATACATTGCTTCTGGCCCCACACTAGGATACCCGATGTCGTAGGAACCAGAAACAATGACATCACAAACATGTAAGGATCCCAGACCTGGGATTTTTGTCCAGACTCGGGGTTCGAACCCGGCAAACAACATACAAGTACACATACATAACCTCACGCCTGTGTCCCAGAGGGGTAGGCAGAGACCAGAGATTGCCACTTGCCACGATCCTGACAGATCACCTACGCTTCATCAATGTTCATAACTCGTTGCATGCACGCACGCCGGTTCCGGCAAACAACCAAAAAAAAAACAAACAAACAAACAAACAAACCAACAAACAAACAAACAAACAAACAAACAAACAAACAAAGAAACAATCAATCAATCAATCAATCAATCAATCAATCAATCAATCAATCAATCAATCAATCAATCAATCAATCAATCAATCAATCAATCAATCAATCAATCAAACAAACAAACAAACAAACAAACGAACGAACGAACGAACGAACGAACGAACGAACGAACGAACGAACGAACGAACGAACGAACGGACGAACGAACGAACGAACGAACGAACGAACGAACGAACGAACGAACAAACGAACAAACAAACAAACAAAACAAACACACACACACACACAAACAAACGAATAAATAAACAAACCTATTGATGGGCATTTCATACTCAAAACAACTCTAAAATCTAAATCAACCTACATAGTACGCGCGTAGGTACTTAAAGCAGTTATGCTTTTATCACTTAAGAGCTTCATAAACGCATAGATCGTAAAGACTTTCATGACCACATAAACTGACATCCGAGAGTTTACGATGTCCACAATAAAAAATATAGGTTGACTAAGTCGTGACTCAGTAATTTTGTGTTACCTACTTAGGCACCTCTTGGTGCCTAAGTAACACAAAATTGGACCTAATAAAATATTAAAAGCAGCAATGTATGCCAGTCTTCGTAGGCTTTTGTCGCATTATCCTCCTTATTACAAATCACATTGGCGAAACAATAACGGCTTTGAAAAGGATGTAGGAGACGCACTTAGCTACCCAGAACATTTACTTTAAGAGAAGAAAAAATCTGGCCATTCGGGACACGTTTCATAAAAACACAAAATATAACATCGATATCAACCCTTGAACGTCCCCACTGCTGGGGCACGGGATTCTTCCTGCATCGCAGGAAGGTTAGGCCATACTCCATCACGGAGGCCAAGGCCGGGTTGGTGGAGGATTGTAAGACAGTGGCGAGCCTTACTATAACAAGTTATCAAGCCACCCATAATGCCTCTGACATGGCTTAACGACTGCCATTACATGACAGCCGGCATCAACGGCTTAGCGTGCTTTGCGAAGCACGGAAGCGCTCGGAAAAAATGCCACTAGCGATAGTCACGGGACGGTCACCCCTCCTGCACCTGACCGTGCCTGTTGTTGCTTAACTCAAGTGATTGATTCCAATCACTTGGTTTGGCTAGGCCACGAGCGCTCTTAATATAACATATTCCCATTTTATATTTCAGTTGCTTTTACGTTTTCAAAATGCAAGCTTATATTCGGTTAATATATTCAGCATTGTTTTAATTGAAATTCATTGTTTCCGCCTGGCAGTAATTTAAACTAACGGTGTAGAAGGTAATAATTTTATTAACTGCATTGCTAAGTTCGTTATTTATTTAGATACCTATGCTGGTATTCAAACAACTTGTAATAAGATATCTGGTATTAAAATGATAAAATCCTAAAATTTTAATCTTCAGGTGCTGAGAATATAGATTTTGGCTGTCGGTCGACTTTTTACGCAAAATTCCAAGTCATCAGGCTCAGTCGTATACGACTTATTTGCTAATGAAGTGAGAATCGGCTCCCTTTTTCTGGATATCTTTCCAAGAATAGACGCAATACTTTTAATGTTGTCAGGACAAAGATGTGGGCCCTGTTATTGGCAGTAGACCAATTCCACAACGAGTAAATCATAGTTATTATTTTAAAAACCTATTTAGAGGCTAAAAATTTCACCCATGCCGGATAGCCAGAGGTTGCGGTTTCGAATCCCGGCATGGGTGAAATTTTTAGCCTCTAAATAGGTTTTTAAATTTGTTCCTTAGCCCGGGTTAGTGCATTAAAAATAAAAATAGTATAATCATAGTTATTAAATAAATATTTTATATGTAGCAACCGAATCACTGCAATTCTCAGTGTTACTTATGTCATATTAAGTTTGTACAGACGACCTGATTGCATATTAATAAAAATATCATACATTCTATAACTGACAAAAACTTAATCTGCAGGTTTGCTAAAGGTCATTCGAATGGTGGCGTGGTGGCCGGGTTATCTTTATTCCTCCAAAATGGTTGAGACTGATGATGGCTGACCTCTGCGTTATGCTCATGAACGAGTGCTGTTCGTGTATCTGGCCGCAGCACTTGTCATGTTTTCACGGCCTATGCAAATAATTGAATAATGCTTTAGCATTTAAAGTTATTAATGACAATCATGGAATCTTATGCGTATAGGTGGTATCTTATGTATGAGATTTAAGAGGACTTTAAAAAACATGGTCAGAGTGGAGTTTTTTTTTCCCGCTGCCTTTTTCTCCACTACACTACGGCCCGAAGGCAGCGGCTTTCACTCTCATGTTACATAGTACTTTGACATTCAGCAAACAGAATGTAAATTGGTGACGTTGAACTAAATTGAATTGAATGGAATTGAAATGTCCTATTGAAGGGCACCAGCTTTCTCTGACAGTGGAACGTATAGGCTACAATAAAGAAAACACCCATCAAAAACAGGGTCCTCCCAATCTGACCAGCACCTTAATATCGTTGGTCATATCAGTGCCTCTCGCCACCATGCAACTGCCATTATTTGGTGCTCAACATTGGCAGAACTGTGCAACATATTTATTTTTAAAAACCTATTTAGAGGCTAAAAATTTCACCCATGCCGGGATTCGAACCCGCAACCTCTGGCTATCCGTACCAGTGCTCTACCAATTGATATTTATTTTTCACTATCTGACCCAACTACGAGTAACTTCGGACCGCCTAACAGTCGATTGTGTATTTTTTTATTTTTAACTCCGTAATAACCATCCTCGTTCTTCAAGGAATATTCTAAAAAAATAATTAGCGAAATCGGTTCAGCTGCTCTCGAGATGTGTGCTTACCAACACATTCAGCGATTCATTTTTATATTATGCACCTAGTGTCTTGACAGTTCATAGTAAATTCAACATCGTTACGCAAGTCACTCCAAGTGGGTCTGATGTGGAGAGTTTTGTAACATTTGGTCATCGAAATATCTAAAATATTTAATGATACGAATCTTCGGTGAGTGCTTCGAGAACCAGGCTAAACAGTAAAGACTGACCTAAGGTTGATTCAATCCTATTGTAATTGTTATTAAACTTGTCTGTTGTAAAACTGATGTTTTAGTCGCTGCCTTTGCTTCCTTACACATGTTTGCGGCGAAGACTTTTCAAGATTTTTCTGTTCAGTGCTATTATGGGTTCTATAGTTTCAGAAATAATAAGCTGTCTATAAACGTCCGATTGAAGGGAACTTGCCTTCTCTTAGAGAAAGAGAGAGAGGAAAAAACGTTTTTTGAAAAATCGAAACATTGTTAAGCAATGAGATACGAAAACAAACCAGATTCTCAATGTTTCTCAACGTATGGTTTGCCTCAGGGTTAATAAGTGGTATTGCTCCTATAAATTCACAAATGGAAATACGTGACTTCAACACCAAAGTGAATGTCTGAATCGTACTCAGAATCTCACGAAGGCGAGTCCAGAGTACTACAGGTGCGCTACCACCGTTCTGAAATATCAGGTATGAATCTGTTATGATGTTTGGAGAGTTCGCTACCCTACGAGTATATTGGGTAAATCGATATACAACTCTAAATTGGCTGTAACTTGTTGACTTATGACTACGTTATGAGTCCGATTGCTCCAAGGTGTTGAGGTTCTCACGACGTTACCAACTATGAGCTTCCATTCCTTAGCTGCAGTCAGTATTTAGGTTAAGAAATATGTGAATAATTACCTTTTTTTGTACAAAAGTGAAATAAAGTGATCTCTGTCTAACCATATCTATGAAAACATTACATACGTCAGGGAAATGTCAGTAACTTTAAAACTTTGGGTCGCTAATACAATGTTAATACTAGAAATAGACGTAAGCTCACGTTCCCACTATTTAGGCTAGCAAAGGTTAATATATGGGGCATTGTTTACGCTTCTATAATAAAATCACTGAAGATATAATTAAGCTTGCCTGAGACGCGGTTCAAAAAGTGTGTTTAGTACAATTTGTGCCAAAAGGGCTACTATAACATAAAGGATTATTTTGATGACAATAATGTCTGGAATTAAAGCCAGTACTGTAAAATGCATGAGTTCTATGTTTTACAATAACTATGTAAACTCTATTAATTAAGGACTTTGAAAAGACTAAGTTAGGAGTTTTTTGTTCATTTTTTCTCTAAAAAGATCTATATTTTGAAATAGACACCTTTTATTAAATTAATGTTTATCCTTCCTTTCTTTCTTTCAGTTTGAATTGTAACGTTCATTAATCCGCACTTTCTGCGCTACTTTGAATTAAACCTTTTCATTTAATTTCATTCCATTTATGGGAGCCATGTTAAAAAAAGATATTTTTCAAATCGCCTACATTACACAGTCTAATGATTTGTGGGCTAGCATTAACAAATTGATACAGTACCTACAACAGGGGATTAGTCCCTCAAACGTACACAATAAGCATACTTTTGCCATCCTAACATTTACTTCTATCTGCGGCATGTAAATCGCCATTGTAATTCAATAATCCTGGCATACGAGCCAAACCCAGCAATCAATCAGCGTGCAAACTGAACTCGTAACGCACAATCAACATGACAATGCTTTGTTGTCCCATAATAGTGCTATTATTGGTCGATGAGTACCGTAGAGCTAATACAGTTTATAGGGTAATTGCTGTAAAACGTACCTTCGATCCTATGGCAATATGTCATGAAAAAACTATGGCCTTTGCATCTACGTCATGACATGATTTATATAGCGTCTAGTGACACCTTCACTGACACTAAATGGCTGAAAGAACCACTCGGACATTGTATGGCCCGACTTGCCGGGCACCTACATCATCCCGACTGCTTAGCTTGGTTGGATCCACGCGTAATATGTTATAAGTACCGAGTAATATAGGGATCACAAACATCAAATTGTTCTATTCTTCAATATGTAGCTATATGAATTCAGCCGCTGTTCCCGCATCTGGCTAATAAATAACCAAATAGGCATGCACAGGCTCTATACACCGACAAATAGGGGCTCGCCAACTACGCATGCTGAGTATGCGGAAGTCGAATCATCTCTCGAATAGCATATTTTGTTCACGGGCATAAAGGCTTCAAAAGTAGTATATAAATAATTTGCAACAGACGTATTGATGATGATAAATAACAATTAATTAATTATAATTATATATGAGTATCGCGAATCATTAAGAAATACTGTGATGACAATTATTAAATTAAGACTTGAAATACCCACAACTATTCTTGACTTAATTGCAGATTCACTTATTTCATCAAGTAGGTAATCCGGGATTAAGTTTATGATGACGGAGGTTTTAACCCATAAACATTTACAGAAAAACAAACAAACACAAAAGAAAAAATAAATGAGAACTCTATCGCCGCCGCAAACCCTAGTTCCTTATTTTACGTAGTTGTAGGTACAGCTAGTGATGTACTTCTGTTCTGACTCTAAGCAAAAGTAAAAGTTATCATTCCAACCTTTTTTGGGAACAAGGAAAGAAAACTTCACTTATAATTAAAATGTAAACGTACTGCCACCTGGTGGCTGAAGCTGCCGTATAGCCACATCCGTCAGTCATGAGGGTACGACGAAAAAGAGACGTATTGCATAGGTAGTCTTTACTGAAAACGAAGAGAATAGTACCATAAATTCTTGTCTATGTTATAAAAATGAAAGCCGATATCAAGTTTTGCCACGTGGCACACTTTTGTTTGACAAACATTTATTTGCTACTGCCATATTCTTTAGGCTAAAGTGTGTACAATTTAGACTTTTCTTGCAAAGTATCGTAACGAATAGATCGCACATGTAATGATGTGCTATCGACTGTAAGATAACTAACAATAAAATAAGGACCTTACTAGCACGCCCTCTACAAGCTCTTTGACAATATTGACGCTGATATCATCCTAATGCATAATCCCATGTACAATGGTGGCTTGCAGTGCTGTCGTATCAAATCATACGCTTGAACGAGCTGGGATATCCGGCCTTCAACCTTGCTTGTCAGCTTCATATCACGTTCAGGTTTATAGGGGTCATTCTAATAAATACTGCCACACCTTTATATAAAAATATTGAATTCTATCAGTTTATTGCGTTTTGGAGATGGCTCCTAAAACTGTGTTCAAAGCATTAAAATGTGAAAATTACTTTGCTAAATTCTGCCAAAAATTCCACAAGCACCATGCGGTGAGTTAATGCAAGCATTTCTGAGCCTAAGGATGCCTCGTGTTAGAGGCGAAACGCGTCGCGTAGTTATTTTCTCACACAAGTATTGGTGTCGGTGGTGGTGTGTTCGTGTCTTGCTTCTGCTTGAAAAAGTGGGAAGGAGGGCGATGCATTAACTAACCGCATGGTGCTTGTGGAATTTTTGGCGGAATTTAGCAAAGTAATTTTCACATTTTAATGCTATTATGGATTTCCGCATACTACGCCTGGTTCCATACAATAACTGTGTTCAAAGTTTTTGGAACTACTCTGAAACTGAGCAACACAACATAAATTGCAGCATCCAAGGGTACATGAGAGCAAAGATAACCTGTAATGCATTAGTCGTAGACCGATAGCAATGCAGGACTAATAAATTAAGAAGCATAAGCCCTGCAATGGCTAAGGAGTATTCCCATGTTACAGTGACAGGGAGGACTCAGTGGTCAAGATTTTATGCATTTTACGGATCTATCTATTTTATCAGCCCATGAACATATCCCACTGCTGAGCATGTGCATGTTCCCCTTCACGTCAATCCATCCGGTCTTTTGCTAGTCTCGTCTAATGTTTCCTAGCCAAGTTTACAATGTCGTCACCGGGCTGGTAGTCTAACCACCGACTCTCGATCCATTCTTGACTACCGTTTTGTTGCTATCTTAGTCCACTGATCGTCTTTCCGCCTCATCAAAGATCCCAGCCATTTTGATGATTAAGGTTTATAATTCGTGTGCTTTTGATATCTTTGACATCTTTGGCTTTGGTTTTTTGCCGAGTTTCGACGTTTCGAAACAGGTCAGCGAGTTTTGTTTTAACGGGTCTGATTATTTTTTGAAAATTTAACTACCATAATTCCACAATTTCTTTAAGCAAAGATATTTTTCCATTGTTTGACGTTTAGCATTCTCAAACTGCAAAAAAGAGAAGGACCGTCGTAATTGTATCAGGTACAGTGTAGGTTTCTAATGGTTTGCTAGGCTCTGTAGTATTTTGGACCCGCCTTATTACTATGTATGACAAAATTAACACTTCTTTGCTTGCGCTCTACAGCTCTTCTAGAACCATTAAAACTCTAAAAAACGCGTTTTGGTCTGTAGAGTTTCATCACAGTGTCGCTCGTGATAAACCACATTTTTGAGATAACGTGGAAAATATTGGCTAATGCCGAAAAATCAAGTTCAAATTCTGATTTGAACAATTTCGTACTATTACACTATTTTATTTTTAATGCACTAACCCGTGCTAAGGAACAAATTTAAAAACCTATTTATTTTTAGCCTCTAAATAGGTTTTTAAATTTGTTCCTTAGCACGGGTTAGTGCATTAAAAATAAAATAGTGTAATCATGTGGGTACAGTGATATCGTTCCGATGTTAAAACCTAACTGCAAAGTAGGTAGTCGGGGCTGTAAGTAATGCAATTTGCTTAAGTCAGATGTCGCTGCCTGTACGTAATACAGAGAATATTGTAAAGAGGTTCGAAATTTCACTGATGCCGTGAGTCGCCCATTGGCTCAATTGGTGGAGCGCTGGTGCGGATAGCCAGAGGTTGCGGGTTCGAATCCCGGCATGGGTGAAATTTTTAGCCTCTAAATAGGTTTTTAAATTTCGTACTAACTTTCGAAACGTTACAATGGAAAATTTCGGTACTTGGCAAAGATAAAAAATCCAACAGCTAATTTAGATTTCAATCAATATTAAGTTACAGTTTTATTTTTCAAAGTTTGGATATGTATTAAAGTTTTTTTATTAACATAAACGGTCTAGTGAAACACACGAAAACAAAGGTATTGAAGTAAAATCTAATTTAAGTTACTAATATTTTGTTTGGAACCGAGCCTTTTAACGAATTTTTACGATTTAACTCAGCGAGGCTAAATGACACGGCTTTTATTAGTCCTACTCAAACACCCTTCGACCACAGAATGTCCATTTCGCAAAATGCCCAGCGTCCATAAAGAGTCCTATTTCGCAAAATGACTAATTGGCAAAATACGAAATTCGCAAAATGTCCATTACTCAAAATTATCGATTCGTGAAAGGCCAAATTCGTAAAATATCCACGTATTTTGTTTGAAACTAAACAAAAGTGAATGGTTGCAAATACCCAATTGTTTCTTCATCAACATTTCTAACTCAGTAACTAGAGTAACTGCGTCAGGAGTTTATGTGTCTTGTGCTCATAAGTTACCTGTACCGCGTTGTACGTGCATTATCATAACTAATTTAATCAGCGACATATTGCAATGTGAGCATGGCTTCAGTAAGTACTAAGATTTGACTTAAACAAACCCAATCGCTTAAGCACTATTTGACAGAATATCTTATCCGTAATCACCTGTAGAAGCAATTCGGTAAATTACTTTATAGTAGGTATACGCAAAAAGGCATTTTTTTTTAGTCCGTGACCTTTTCAGCCCGGGTTCTCACGTTTAGCTATTTTCTTGACAAACAAAGAACTTTATTTTATTTAGGACAGTACCCATTTAAAGCCAATGCCCATTAGATTACAGTGGCATTGCGTTTATACCACGGAGGCATATATAAAACTCCCAGATTTAATATAAATCATCATCATCAACCCATTAAGTCCTCACCCCACCGAGAGGCACAGGTCTCTTTCCTCAGGAAGATACAGGCCATACTCTACCACGGGGCCAAGTCCGAATTGGTGGAGGCTTGCCAAAACCATTTTAAAATAAAACCACAAAAATATTTTTTAGGGTTTTCCAGGGTCCTCCAGAATGCAAGACGTCTAACAATATAAAAAAATATGTTTCTCTTTTTTATTGAACTATAAAAGTTTTATAAAAAAGGGTGTAGATGTACAAAACATTGTTTTACGAGGTAATTCAAATATTGATAAACGCTTTTTACACTATAAGGCGTTTCGTTAAATTTGTGACGTCATTGTTTAAGGCGCGTTTTAGTACCACGTGACTAGAATGACATGTCATCAGGTCACATTATGATAAGTATTAATGGTTTACTATATTTTTTTAACTTGGCCGATCCTAGTTTAGTTAGTTAGTTGGACCTGAACTAGAGTATCATAAATCCAAACTGAGTATCATAGTTCGGCCATTACACGTAGCAAGCTTTTCAGATACTGGGGTCTGCTCACGATGTTTTCCTTTAGCACAGGCCAGTGGTACTGGTACTATAACTTCACAAATATAGATAACTTAGAAAACATTAGTCCTAGCCGGAATTCGAACCCATGGTCTCACGATTGAGTAGGAAGCGTACTACCGCTCCGCTGCTACCGCTCTCTCCGACTAAACCTTTTTTTACATGTTCTTCATTGTTATTCCCCTTTCTTCATGCACTAACCCATGCTAAGCACAAATTTAAAAACCTATTTAGAGGCTAAAAATTTCACCCATGCCGGGACTCGAACCCGCGACCTCAGGCTAACCGCGCCAGCACTCTCCCAAATGAGCTAGTGGGCGACTTACCGGCACCAGTGATATTTCGAGCCTTTTACAATACTCTCTGTATTTTTAGGTTCTAAATTGGTTTTTAAAAATGTTCTTCAAAGCAAAAAAAACTTGTTCCTCATCGATAGCACTCGGCCGGGCAATTATCGCGCTATTATTTTAGTCACTAAAACCTAAAAGTAACATAAACATAACACAACCTCATGCCTGTATCCCAGAGGGGTAGGCAGACACCAGGGCCTGCCACTTGCCACCATCCTGACAGATCACCTTCGCTTCATCACGTTTATAAGTCGTTGCATGCACGCACGCCGGTTCTGGAACCTTTTTATATTCCCCTTTGCTAATACATCCCCTATGTGGTCGAAGCATATCCGCCTGGGGGCGTCCCTTTCCTGCTCTTCCAATCACATTCGCAATTATATTTGTTTCGTCAATCTTTCTTACTTCATCCTGTCCACAAGTGCAAACCAACGCAACCTTTCTGTCTCAATTTTAGTCACTCCATCCTCTTTCAGTCCACAACGTCCTCTTATTTAGCAGAATTTAGCACAATAATTAGGTAAATTACTCTATGTATTATTATTATGTTTTTGTCTTTAACATAAAATTTATAAAATTTCATGTATTTTTACGCTTCTACACAGACTTATGTTATTGACATGTAATACTTTTTTTTGTTTCTTTTTGACATTTGTAAATTTGATTGTTATTTCTAAATTGGATTGTTATTACCAAGTTTAATCTTGACTTGTAATGAATATTACCAATACATTATGTCTATGTCTATTAGACTATTGCGTATAGGTACTTTCATTTAAAGTATTTATGGTTTAATTTAGTTTGTATCTTGCCTCCCGTCTTTCGTAATGTAATGGTACTTTAATCGTCATCGTGAGTTCAGCCGTCTCGAGTGACATAATTTCGCTCCGTTCTATCTCGCCCTAGGTCACTCATTGTGACAAGGTTGTATCCCGCCAACTCAGGTGTTACACTTGGACCTATTTCACTTTGAATGACGTGTAGACTTAGTCGGCTGTTGAAATAGGTGCTCTATCTCCTATCAGAGGAATAAAGGGCTTTTGATTTAGGGGTGTTCATTTACTTTGACCCTTTTAGGTATTGGAGTTTGCGGTGACCTGTATTAATTTGATTAAGGTTTACAGTGGGGCTCATTGAACGCAGACTATTATACGTCCATCTCTCGGGAATTTAAATAATCATTAAATGTTTAGTAGGAAAATTGCCAGAACACAAAAAAATACCATAATTAACAATTTCGCTGCGAATCAGAAGGTCTATTTTTCGTACTTCCTACGAGGATAAGTTGTATAAGAATAATGTATAATAAAGTTGAATAAGTCGTAGTTGGTGAAATTAACTGTCGGTTTGAAAATTGAGAGTGTGAGACCTATATTTTCAATCTGCTATGCTAGAGGAGAGTGAAGTGAATTAATCATTAAATTATTAACCGGAAAATTCCCACGGTACAAAAAAAAAGTGCAATCGGAATTTCGCTGCAAATCAGAAGGTCTATTATTCGTACCTGCCACGAGAATGAATTGGTGAAATTTACCGTCGGCTTCTGCATTGAGAGTTTGAGACCTTCATTTTTAATCTGTGGTGCTGGAGCAAATTGAAGTGAATTTAAATGATCATTAAATTATTAGTCTGATAAAAAACACTACAAAAAATGTGCAATCGGAATGCGCAAGCGAATCAGAAGTTTTATTTTTCTTACTTCCTACCAGAATGGATTGGTAAAATTAACGTCAGTTCTGAATTGAGAATTTATGATAATCACTGTCAATCTGTGAAATCGACAGCGATCGTTCATCTAATTACAATTAAAATGGGAAAAAAGACATAAATTGCCTGCTTAGATTGCCCTTTTATAACGTTATGATGCCTAATTGTCGTTTTGCTCACGATACAGGCTATGCCTAGTGTGGCGTCACCATTATTTTTCATTTATATACACAAAATAATATTTTTATATATTTCTGGTATCCAGTATTATATTTTCAGCAAATAAATTTAATTTTCTTTGATTTGAGACCGATAAAAAATCCACTGCATGGCTGTCGCGTGATTCGCCCCTTAACCAGGCTATGTACTATACAGGAAAAATTCATACTACCCACGCCTGGTTAAGGGTTAAAGTCCTAGGACCCAGGTCCTTGTCAGTAGGTTCTAACAAGAAGCCCTTAGGGGACCAGTTCCTGAATTGAGAATTTTGCTGAGTAAATATTTAACTGTAGTGTTGTCTCTTAGTATTTCTAAAAAAAGAGCGAGACGGAAGTATATATAAATATATATATATATATATATATATATATATATATATATATATATATATATATATATATATATATATATATATATACTATAACTCTTGAACTGGGAAGTTGTTACGTAACGTTCCGTCCCAGGTAGCAAGCTGACGTCTGCGTCGAAAAAATGACGTTCAGGGCAAGTCATTTTAGGGTCACATATATATATATATATATATATATATATATATATATATATATATATATATATATATATATATATATATAAGAGTATTTTAATTAATGTATTTATTGTATTAATATAATAAAATAATATAAATACAATAAATACGTAGATAACATCTACGACCCGAGACAAACTAGAAAAGTTCGTTTCCTAGTTTGACCTGACCGGGGATCGAACCCGAGACCTTTGGTTTTACAGTCAGTGTGCCAAACCGCTACGCCACCAAGGCCGTCGTATTGTATGTGGACAGGGAAGTTATTAAGTAATTACTGAGTGATGCTCTCAATTCAGAAATCTCCCCTATATCTATTAAGACGCCTTATAAAAAGAAGATATTATTTTTTGTAGTTGGTGGCGCTAGTAAGCACCACGCATTAAGGCGGTTCGAGGTGCATTATAATGCATTTGTATCTAAAAGTGAACATGAGAAATCTAAACCACTGTGACAACTATTTTTAAAACCTACCTAACCTAGGTTCCTAGGTAGTCTAGAACCGAACCTAGCTTCTAGACTACCTAAGGTCAACAATCTAGGACTTTAACACTACATTCTAGGTTATCATTATCTAAAACAAACAATTAATTTGCTATCCAATAATATTTATTTAAAATGTAACTGAATTATTTATTAAGAATTTAATGTTTTGCAAATCTGATTAAATTTAGGTATAAAAAATCAGCAATGTAATTTGAACTAATATTATTCTAAATTGTAATTTGTAGTAAAATATTAATTTATAGTAATCAAAATTCGTAAATTAATTTAATTAGAATTTCGATTTACTATGTTGTTCAACTTTTACTGAACACACAATTTTTTGAAAGTTGTATACTCCTGTAAAGGTGTTTCACACTGAATTGTACATTAGAATAAGTAGATTTTAAATGAAATGAGAAAATACTATTGGACTAGCTAATAAATAATAATAATAAAATTAGTTTTCACAGATATTACTATTTTTGATGTTTACTTTTTGAAAAAAAAAAACCTATCATAAAACAGTTTTGTTATGATTTGTATTCCATTGGTGGCGCTAGTCAGCGCCCCTAAGCATCTTAAGAGATGATTCTTTTATTTATTTATTTAATCCTCTTACAGCAACCATTACAGGATCAAACCTAAAGCGATAGTGAAGTAAACATTTACCCATTCTTAATTACTACTAGTTACATACTATGCATAGTCTGTTAGTCTTAGGGCGAGATAAATAGTCGTTGCTTAGCCCAAGACCGTACTCATGCTTCCCAAAGCATTACTTCAGGCTAACTTAGCTAAGTATCAATGCGTTACTAAAATATACGTTTGCTTAGCTAAGCATGTTCTTAGGCCAATTCTAAGAATTAGTCCGGGTTTCGCGGCTTAGAGAGTGCCTAAGTACTGTCTATGATAGACAAATCGATTCATAAGCAAGTGCTTTCGCGAAGACTCGTTCTTAGAAGCGACTATTTATCTCGCCCTTAGAACACACCTCGGTTACTATCGGATAGAATCGAATATATTTGTGTAATATACATATCGGAACTAATATGATTTTTAATTTCTAAATCAGAACTCGATCATCAGTACGAAAACCTATACGCTGGGGTTAATATGCAATACACCTGCACTATGCGGGCTGTGCGGTGTCGGCCTAGAGAATAGCGCCAACCCAAATTCTTCCCGCGGGTGTCATAAAAGCAGTAAGCGCCCCTAAGCACCTTAAAAGATGATGTTCACATTTCCAAAGACGCATTATAAAAAAAGAAGATATGATTTTAAAAACCTATTTAGAGGCTAAAAATTCCACCCATGCCGGGACTCGAACCCGTGTCCTCTGACTAACCGTGCCAGCGCTCTTCCAACTGAACTAATGGGCGACTTACCGGCATCAGTGAAATTTCGAACCTCTTAACAATACTCTCTGTATTACGTACAGGCAGCAACATCTGGCTGAAGTAATTTGCATCACTTGGTGGCGCCCCGAGAAAAAAAAGGATATATGATTTTTATTTCATTGGTGGCACCAGTAAGCGCCCCTAAGCACCTTAAAAAAAGATGTTCACATTTCCAAAGATGCCTTATAAAAAGAAGATATGATTTTTCCACTCGTGTCGCTAGATAGCGCGGCGCCTCAAGCATCTAGCGCAACTTTGACGTCGAACTCTGCTCTGAAATACCTACAGGGTGGAAATTCACTCAGCCGGCCGGAGGAAACGGGGTCGGTAGTCAGTTTCCTGCGCAGGAAATGAGCTGGGCTTTGACGGGAGAGCCCGTCGCCTAGTGCCTGCCGAGTGCCAACGCGTGTAAGGCTCGGCGACTTGTGGAATTTGTTAGAGTTTTCTGGTAAACTGGCATATATAGTTTATATTTTTTTTTCTATGTCTATATGACACCTGCTATTCAAAACTACTTCCAAAATAAACACCATAGTAGGTATACACTTCTTTTCCTGTTATTAATATATACATATTATTATAATTATAAAAGAATTTAAGATAAGAATATTCTTTATTGTACATCAGAGCACATATTATAAAACATGTAAAGATACAAAGTACAATTGGTGGCCTTATTGCTAAAAGCAATTTCTTCCAGACAACCTTACGACGGAAAGTTGCTGAAGGTAATAAGAGACGGGTAGTCGGTGCAAATATAAATATATTAATACACTACTTATATAAATAACAATATACCTACATAGATAAACTTACATAAATACGTTATAATAACAATCTACGCGATGTGGAAATAAATACAATATTGTGTACCTATATGGAGGCATACGGAAAAGACAATAAAAAGGAGAATGCACGAATACTAAACTTGCAGGGACAGATAAAACTTCTTAATCTTGCTTTTAAAGACAGCTGAGGAAGTATGAGGAAGTAAGGAGGCAACTAGCTGGGGATGCGATTTGGAGGGATTATGCGATGTACAATTTTTTTTTTTTGACATATAACACAGATCTCGTTAGCCCTATACTAAGTACAACTAAATGACTTGTGTTATAGGTGCTAACTAGACGATAGATTAAATACAATAAATACATAGATAACATCCAAGACCCGAGACACACTAGAAAAGTTCGTTTCCTAGTTTGACCCGGCCGGGGATCGAACCCGAGACCTTCCGTTTTACAGTCAGCGTGCTAAACCGCTGCGCCACCGAGGCCGTCGTAGGGGATTTATTGTACAATAGGTACAATAAAGCCCCTACACTCACTAGTTCAATTAACAGTTCAATAATTGATTGGACTAGTGAAACTTTCCAGTGTTAGCAGTTCAATGATTTTCTTTGATTAAACTGCTAGTAGCGGAATGTTTCACTAGTTCAATTATTTTTCAATTAACAACGACAACGTACCTAGTATGAAACGAACTTACTTTATTGCATAAGATGACTGTCAAAATTAATCTGCGCTGAGCAAAATTTTAAAAACGTGTCCCTTTTCTTGTATGTGCACGTAATCTACATATCTACAAATAAAGCCACAATTGAAGTCGTTCCAGTATTTATTATTATTTGTTAAGAATATACAACGTTCCAGCCTATAAGCGCCATCTATGAATTGCTTTGTGAATTTGTGTTGAAAACGGCTCATTTAGTTAGACCAGTGGTGGGCAAACTTCGGCAGTGCTCTATAAAAATCTAGTTTTGTGGAATTCAGGAACAATTGCTTCAAATGGGCACTCCATTGCATTCCAATAACTTCCAACTGCTATTCTGCAGATATATTTACCGGATGTACATTAAACGGCATCGAGAAAACATTTAGCAATGTTGAATATGTTTAGAATCTTGACACCTAGTTTCAAATTCTATGCGAAGTTTTTTTAACGCCTGAGTGAATTCTTTTAGTTTGTTCTCACTCACTAGTGACATGGATTTCAAACGCGGAAAGTCAGTTAAATCGTTCTTCATCATTCAGTTATAAAACAGAAAAAGCTGAGTTTTAAATGATTTTAGACAACCCCATGTCTCATCTATGAATTGGTTATTTCCTTGCATTTTTTTATTTAATTATATTGTTGAGTAAATTGGTATTTCTCGGCAGGCCGGATTTAATACTTTTGTGGGCCGGTGTTGGCCCGCGGGCCGTACTTTGCCTGTACAATATGACTAACATATTGTCTTGACAGTACAAAATGACCTCAGATCATAGATGATCTGAGAATATGACTTATTCTAAGATAATGAAAAATTTAAAAATAATGAATGGTTAGCAATAAATTATTAACGCATGTAGCCTAGTTAAAAGAAGTGCTGACAAAGGACATTTGTAGTGGTTGGTCCATCTTAAGGCACTTCGAGTTGCTTACTAGTGCTACCAATGAAAAAAAATCATAACTTGTTTTATACCAAGTTTTTATCTAAAAGTGAACATGAGAAATCTTAAAAACCTATTTAGAGGCTAAAAATTCCAACCATGCCGGGATTCGAACCCGCGACCTCTGGCTATCCGTGCCAGCTCTCTTTAAAACTGAGCTAATGGGCCTGTCTATGGATGAGTGACGGATGTCACTGATTTTACTTTGTTTTTCCTACGTCAATGAAAATAGATATTATACGTTTGCTGATTTATTTGATATTTTGGTTTTTTGCTTAAGTTCACTACTATCCCGTACCTAAGTAGGTACCTTCACACTGGTCCTTCGAGGAAAGGCAAAATACCTACTTCAAATTTCTTCAAACGTTCAAGCGTCGTCGTCGTACATACTCGCGTAAGAAGACATCTTGGAATTGCAAACGGCCGTCTTTCGACAATCCAATCTTTGAAGATACCTGCAAGAACACTATTTCATCGAGCGAGGATACTTCAAGGAGGGAAAAGTCTCTTATTGGTTGTTACCAAGAACTTGGCTTCAGCGCGTGCCGACATTAAGTGGACCTCGACGTAGGACATCAAGTCAAAACCATGAAAGGAGAAAACAGTACATCGAGTGCGTTTGTTCCGATTTATTTCCCTTTCATCCTTACCATATCTTTATACCTACAGCCAATTCTTAACTAGAGGCTTGTGGTCATTTTCCATCATAACTTACTTTTAATGCTTTAATTCCAAACTTATTTACGCCCGAGCCATCTTATTTGCTTAATGTGCATCGGCTAGTCGCCTCTTATTGCATAGGTTTCTTCTGTTCTCGGCGTGTAGAATTAAAGTAAATACAATTAGTAAACTTATTAATTGACGTACATTCCTCTTACATAGGAATCTTATTAGTCCCACTATCTTATTATCATGGCTACAGCTAGGAAAACTGATACCGTCCTAACGGACAACCGTATAAAAGAACTAAGAAGGTATCGTGGAAGCATAAAAGCAAAATTGACCATCTTCGATAACTTCATCAAACAAGCAAAAAGCCATGACATATTAAGTGAAATCCTTGCCGCTGAGTTGGACTTCCGACTTTCAAAAATCGAAGCCCTTTACACTGATTATGATCAATTTCAGAACGAACTCGAGATGCTTTCGGACAAGCCTGAAGAGTTGTACCTCGAGCGCGGTCAGTTTGAGCAACAGTACTTCAACCTGGTCTCGATCGCGCGCACTATGATGGCTTCTTACAACGATCGGGTTCGCAATGAGATACCTCCTGCTACCAATGCGTCTACAGCTTCAGGTGTAAACACAGGAGCGACTTGTCAGCATAAAAGTTATGTACCCGTTCAATTACCAAAAATTGATCTACCTCAATTTAACGGCAGTTATCAGCACTGGCTTGAGTATAGGGACACTTTTCAATCGTTGATTCATCAAAATGAAAGCTTAGATCCTATAAGCAAATTTCACTATCTTCGTGCCTCATTAAACGGCAGCGCAGCTCTCATCATAAAAAATATTGATTTCACAAATGAAAATTATAAAAATGCATGGGATCTTTTATGCGAGCGGTACAATAATAACCGTCTTCTCGTCAACAACCATGTGCAGACATTATTTAACGTGGAATCATTACAAAAGGAGTCTAGCAAAGCAATCCGTTACCTTGTTGACGTTACAAATAAAAATATCAGAGCATTGACATTGCTAAAACAACCCACTCAATATTGGGATACCTTAATTATTTACGTGATGTCAACAAAGTTGGATGCCGTAACAAGCAGGTATTGGGAGGAGTATCGTAACACTTTGACCGATGCACCAACCTTATCACAATTCTGCTCCTTTCTTAACAATAGAGCAGACTTACTAGAAACGATCGAAGATAGTAGGCAAAATAAATCTGTACGTACAGAATTTAAACAAAAAAGCTTCGTCGTTGCACATCGCGTCGAAAACAATGATAAAAGACCTATGTCACAGTTAAAATGCCCAATGTGTAGCATGGAACATTTCTTATTTAACTGCGATGCTTTTAGAGAATTATCAATTGAATCGCGCATCGAGAGAGTTAAAGGCTACAAAGTTTGCCTTAACTGTCTGCGTCCATGGCATTCCTTAAATAAATGCCGCCTTTCACATTGCAAATATTGCAAAGAAAAACATTCAACGCTTTTACACGTAGAGCCTCCTGTTGAACCTGACGTAACAAAAGTCGCCTTGTCCGCCGACTACTCTGAAAACGCAACTGCGCCGACTGTCTTACTTTCAACAGCACTCGTGAAGGTGGTAGATAGCAAGGGGCGCAGGCAGACCGCACGCGTGTTGCTCGACAATGGCAGCACCGTCAACCTCGTCACAGAGAGTCTTTCTGGTAAACTGGGTCTGTCTCGCCGCAGTACAAGCTATAAAGTCGCCGGTATATGCAATCAGACTAGTTCAAGTTCACAGTCTTGCACCTTACAAATAGAGTCGACATATAATGACTATAAACTAAACCTGGAATGCTTAATTTTACCAGAAATTACGAAAGCCTTACCATCTACATACATAAACATAAAACAGTTACCTCTTCCATCGGGGCTGCACCTTGCTGATCCGTCCTTCAACGTACCCTCCGCCATCGACATATTGGTAGGGGCAGAAGCGTTTTGGGACATAGTGTCCAGCAGTACAATCGACTTGGGTAAAAATACACCGAAACTATATGAAACCAAGCTAGGCTGGGTGGTTTCCGGTCCCGTAGCACATCCCACTTCATATCAACACTGCACACATCTCTCAAAAACTAGTGACACCAGACGCGAGCCCGAGCTTTCGCGTTTTTGGGAGCTTGACTCTATATCTATAGAGCATAAATTTTCAGCAGAAGAGCGTGCCTGTGAGCAAAGTTTTTATCTTAACACCTCACGTAACAAAGAGGGTCGTTTTGTAGTCATGATGCCGCTCAAAGAAGATCCAAGTGTCTTGGGTGATTCATTTCAAATGGCCAAACAGCGTCTTTTGTCACTGGAACGAAAGTTTTGTAGAGAAGCAAAATTTAAAGAAGCTTATTTGAATTTTATGCACGAATATGAAGACTTAGGCCACATGACCGAAAATGAAGATTATTTACATGCTGAGAAGGTAAACTACTATTTACCCCATCATGGAGTCATTCGTGAGTCGAGTACTACGACAAAATTGCGAACAGTCTTCGATGCATCAGCTGTTACGTCTTCAGGGTACTCGCTCAACGACATACAAATGGTAGGTCCAACTGTACAGGATGACTTGCTTTCTATCCTGTTGCGCTACCGTACACATAAATATGTTGTTTCGGGTGATATTGAGAAAATGTACCGAGCAATCAATGTTCACACCTCACAAAGGAATCTACAACAAATTCTCTTTCGTTACAACCCCAGTGATCCCATAAAGCGCTATACTTTAAACACCGTCACTTACGGCACGGCTTCAGCGCCATATTTAGCAATAAAATGCTTAGTATCTTTAGCATCTGAGTCTTCTAATGATGAAGTCAAACGCTCGATTCAACATGACTTTTATGTTGACGATTTTCTAAGCGGCGGAAATTCTGAAGAAGACGTCATAAATAATTGTAAGGAAGTAATTTCCATCCTAGAATCTGCCAAATTCAATCTGAGAAAATTGAAATCAAATAATTCTAAAATCTTAGCGGTTATCACAAACAGTAATGACTCAATTACAAATAGTAACGTCTTAGATATTTCAGATGAACATAAAAGCGTGCCTTCGAAGACTTTAGGCTTAAACTGGAGTTGCAACACAGATACTCTATCCTTCTCAATAGATATCGAGCACCAACCTAAAGTCACCAAACGCCACATATTGTCTGTAATCAGTCAAATTTTTGACCCGCTAGGACTTGTAGGGCCTTGTATAGTAGAGGCTAAGCTTATCATGCAAAAACTTTGGATTGATAAGTCAGGCTGGGACGATGTAGTCTCAGAGAAAACAAAAGCCAATTGGCTCTCTTTTATAGAGACATTGCCAGCTTTAAATTCCGTAAAAATCCCACGATGGGTCTTGTTTGACGACTTTATTACTGTCGAAATTCATGTATTTACGGATGCTTCCGAAAGCGCCTATGGAGCATGCTTGTACATGCGATCTATCTTCAAATCAGGTGCTATTCACGTACAGCTGCTAGCATCAAAAAACAAGGTAGCGCCCATAAAACCCACTTCCATTCCTAGACTTGAACTGTGTGGGGCTCTATTGGGTGCAAGACTCTATACTAAAGTCATCGCGTCTCTTAACCTCAACGTCACGGGCAAATGCTTCTGGTGTGATTCTACCATAGTTCTTGGTTGGTTGAGTATGTCATCTAGCCAACTGAAGTGCTTTGTACGTGCACGTGTTCACGAAATTCAAGAGAGCACCAGAGGTAATACCTGGCGTTATGTGCCGTCGCGAGACAACCCAGCGGACCTCGTTTCCCGCGGGCTGAAGGCTGATCTCATCAGCAGATCACGTCTGTGGTGGTCTGGGCCTGAATTCTTACTTGAGCCATCTTCTAATTGGCCTCAGAAGCCTAATGACCGCGGGAAGCTAGACCTTAGTGAAGTAATTTGTCTTACAACTGTCGTTGTTGATATCGCGGATCCTTTTATTACGGCTCTATTAACAAAATATTCAAGCCTTACGCGTTTGCAACGAGTCGTTGCTTACATGAAACGATTTATTCACAACCTTAAAAATAAATCGCAAAAAATCACTGGTTGCCTAAGTACCAGTGAATTAAAAGATGCAACTACGTTTGTACTTGTTAATGCACAAATGAATATGTTTCCAGAAGAACGTAAACTCTTATTGTCCAATAAGCCATTGCCACCCAAACATAAACTTAGTTCATACTCTATCTTTTTAGATGAAAATTCCATAATTAGAGTTGGCGGTCGCTTAGATAACTCACCGTATAGTTACGATACCAAACATCCTATTTTGCTTTGTAGCAAACATCATATTACGAAAATCATATTCCACATGTATCACATCAAATTGCTACATGCAGGCCCTCAGTTGCTTTTGGCCAATATACGTCTTACTTACTGGCCGTTAAGAGGCAGCGATTTAGCAAAACGAACCGTGAGAACATGTCTTAAATGTTTTAGACATAAGGCAACCAACATTCAGCCTGTCATGGGTAACTTTCCTAGACCACGAACTGAGCTAGAGTTCCCTTTTTTAAACATAGGAATTGACTATGGTGGGCCAGTGCTGATAGTTGATCGTAGGGGTAGAGGTAGTAAGCTTCTCAAGGCGTACCTGTGTATTTTTGTCTGCTTTGCTGTCAAAGCGGTTCATTTGGAGCTCGTTACGGACCTCACAAAAGAGGCCTTCATGGCTGCTTTAAATCGCTTTATGAGTCGACGAGGCAAGCCCGAGAGCATTTGGTGCGACAACGGGACGAATTTTGTCGGATTTTCCAATGAATTGGCAAGATTTTTAGCATCTTCAACTATTTCCTCAGATATTGCCCAAGAAGGCATACGTTTTAACTTCTCTCCTGCATATTCACCACATTTTAATGGTATATCAGAGGCCACAGTGCGTTCCACCAAGTACCATCTTAAAAGAATTTTATCTTCTCCTCCACATTGTCCCCACTTTACTTATGAGGAAATGACCACATGTCTGGTTCAAGTTGAGGCGATCCTCAATTCACGGCCACTCACTCCTTTGTCATCGGAACCTAATGACTTTTCCGCTCTTACTCCTTCCCACTTTTTAATCGGAAGACCACTGACAACTGTGCCTTACCAGCAAGTTTCAGAAAGGAACATTAATAGCCTAGAACGCTATAAGAGAATCGAGCATATGAAGCAGCATTTTTGGATGCGATTCTGCAATGAGTATGTGTCACTTCTACAACAGCGAACCAAGTGGCACACATCAACGGGAACCCTGAAGCCGAACACGCTCGTTCTCATCAGGGACAAAACGTTACCGCCTCTACTTTGGTTGCTCGGACGAGTAACGAAGACTTACCCGGGCAGCGATGGCATCTCACGCGTTGCAGAAATAAAGACAAAGAGGGGCACCATCAGAAGAGCCTTTAACAACATCTGCCCGCTCCCAATAGAAGAGGATTCTTGAACTAAGTTCAACCCCGGGAGTATGTCTATGGATGAGTGACGGATGTCACTGATTTTACTTTGTTTTTCCTACGTCAATGAAAATAGATATTATACGTTTGCTGATTTATTTGATATTTTGGTTTTTTGCTTAAGTTCACTACTATCCCGTACCTAAGTAGGTACCTTCACAGGGCCACTCACCGGCATCAGAGAAATCGTAATAACCGTGACAACTATTTTTAACCTAGGATCAATTGTAGTATATTGATCGTAGATTCTAAAGTGTAGGTTCTAAAAATAGTTGTCACAGTTGTTAAGATTTCTCATGTTCACTTTTAGGTCAAAAGTTGGTATAAAACAAGTTTTGATTTTTTTTCCATTTGTGGCGCTAGAAGGCAACCCATATCACCTTAACTCCTTCGTTATTTGTGAATATGGCAAAATAAAAAGTTTTCAAAATCAGTGTCGAATGCGGAAAAAGATTTGTCAGCATCGTAATAAGTGGCCAACGCTATTCTTTGCCTAGCCCTCCGGACTACATGCGTGAACTTATGTTATGTTTTAAAAATCTATTCAGAGGCTAAAAAATCCACCCATGCCGGGACTCGAACCCGCCACCTCTGGCTAACCGTGCCAGCGCCTCCCAACTGAGCAAAATGGGTGGAATAGGTGGTATGGGTGAATTTTTTATCCTTTAAATAGGTTTTTTTTAATTGTCCTTAGCACGGGTCAGTGCAATAAAAATAATATAATTACATGATGTTTTTCAATTTGTTCCGGGTGTAAAAATTTGGAATTTGGATTCAAACTGTCGATTTGTAATTCCGAATCGATATTTCAGTTCAAAACAGCAAGGCTCAGAGAGTTCAGACCTTTTTTCAGCGAGTATGGGCTATGATTTTCCGATTGCATTAGCATAGTTGCTGTGTCTTGCTAAGAATTAGAAAATACGTAGCAAGTTGCGTTTGAAATAGTTTTTATTCGGTATTCAGGATTCCGAACGCCGAGGCCACCAAACGGAATTCCGAATCGGAGAAAATTTCGAACGGAAAAATACTGTACGTATGTAGTAGGTCGAAAGGTTTGTGTGGATTTCCTGCGTTCGGAATGTCGAATCGACATTTTAAATCAAAATTCCGAAACGTAATTTCCACTGTATATATGGCCGCATTTACACTTCAATTTTATTGCTAAGCATGTTCCCCATTTATGCCAAAACTTTGTAATTCCGTGAATTGTATCTGTTTTTATCTCAGAGAAAAAGTGTGTGTAGTTTTCCTCAGACACTCAGCCTTATTAAAAGATTCCTCTAAAGCACTCCAAAAATCAGTTTTTTTAACTACGGTTACGTTTTTCCGTTGCAAAATCTCCAACACAGACTATTTATAAGAGTGGTTTATAACAAGAGTGCCAAAGTAAACAAACGAATACAGCTACAGGACATTCAGTTAAAATACCTACGTATTTTGGAGAAAACAAAACATTAATATATATGCTGGGATTCAAATCAAGGCCCTAAGGTGAGGTTATCCTACCAATTTTCCAGATCGTGTCATGTTTTACAATAATTTTAATTGAGTTACACCAATTAACATTGTGATCAGTCTCTCATGAACTCGGTTAATAGGTCTACGTTGCTTACGGCAGTAAATGAAAGCAGTTCAGAAGCAGCTACTATGTACCTGAGTGCTTAGTGCGAGTTTTTAACTACTCGATCGCGTTAACGTAAACTAATATTTCCATGGCATCCAGGAAGCGCCACCTAGCGACAAGTATGGAAATTAAAATTGCTGAGTGCGATTTGTAATGGTTTACGTTGAGAGGTGAACACGTTTACCAGCCAAAACACGAATAAACGCGAGTGCGAGTTGTACTGTGACAGCGTTTTGCCAGTTCGAGCGGTTAACTTACTCATACTCACTACCTACTCAATGCTCGATTAACGCGGTAGTAAAGTTATTCGATTGGATCTGTCAAACTCGCACTAAGCACTCAGTACAGGCGACAGTACGTCGACCTTTCGAACAAGAACTTTATTCACGTGGATTACGAGTGACTTTGCAACTAAATTCTTTCAGGCTCCACGCTGTGCTTACTAGCACCACCAATGCACATTGGAATAAACATTATAACATACACATATATATATATATAAAACATAACAAAAAAAGTTATGTCTTATAACGCGATTTTTTTTTGTGAAACCAGTGAAATTTCGAACCTCTTTACAATACTCTCTGTAGATGTCGCTGCCTGTACGTAATACCGAGAGTATTAAAGAGGTTCGAAATTTCACTGATGCCGGTGAGTCGCCCATTAGCTCAATTGGAAGAGCACTGGCACTGAAAGCCAGAGGTCGCGGGTTCGAATCCCGGCATGGGTGGAATTTTTAGCCTCTAAATAGGTTTTTTTAAGATTGATTTCTTGTTCATTGGTGGTTAGTGCCTCGCTAGTTAGTGCCTCGTAGCACCTGGATCAAGCTGCTATCGATTACAGCGTATTGGAAAAATGCCCGTTGGTAACTTTACTCATCAATGCAAATAAGACGAGATTAAACGAAATGGCCGGTAAGGGACATACCAGGCGGACATACTTCAACCAAATTGGGGATGTAGATATCAGCAAAGGGCACGATAAAAATGAGAGGTCATAGAATTTGTTTCACTGTGACAATGAGTGTAAGAAAAAGTTAGGAAGAACTCTTAATAATTAAAACTTTTTATACCTATTTACATTGAGACCCGCTACTGGCTGACAACTCTCCACTATCCCGGACTTGGCCACCGTGTTGGAGTAAAGCCTAACCTTTCTGCGTTGCAGGAAGAGACCCGTGCCCCAGCAGTGGGGACATACAAAAGTTGATATCATCATACATTTTTAAAAACGTAACTTTGTCTTTCGCTCGAAGCGCTCTTGGCAGTCGAACCGAGTAATTGGAATCAGTCACTTGAGTTAAGCAACAACAGACTCGGTTAGGTGCAGGATGGGAGACCGTCCCGTGACTACCGCTGGTGGCATTTTTCTGAGCGCTTCCGTGCTTCGCAAGGCACGTTAAGCAGTTGGTGCCGGCTGTCATATAATGGCAGTCGTTAAGCCATGTCAGAGGCCTTATGGGCAGCTTGATAACTTCTGACAGTAAGGCCCGCCGCTGTTTTACAATCCTCCACCAACCCGGATTTGGCCAACGTGGTGGAGTATGGTCTAACCTTCCTGCGATGCAGGAAGAGACCCGTGCCCCAGCAGTGGGGAGGGTTGATAATGAAGCCATTTCAGAGGCCTTATAGGCGCCGGCTTAATAATTTCTGACTGTATGACCGCCACTTTCTTACAATCCCGGACTTGGCCCTCGTGGTGGCGTATAGCCTAACCTTCCTGCGTAGCAGGAAGAGACCTGTGCCACAGCAGTAAGGATAATTATGAGGATTGATATCGAATTCAATATCAAAGAGTCCGGATGAAATCCCAATTAAATCTCAAGCGGAGCTTCTGTTTCTCCATTATAAAGTCACAGTTGCCAAGAGTATTCCATTCGGCCTCGCCAAATCGTTGAACCGCGAAGCCGTGATGAGTTACAAACATTATTTACATGAATAATGCGAGCAAGTTTAAGCTCCAAATGTCGTAAATAATAACAATGTTTCCTTTGCTATTTCGCTGGAGATACAACTTCGATGGTAATGGGTTGGTTTTTTTTCTTACTCGAATTTGGTCCTCCAATTTTCCCTGCATACTATGGATGGGCTCACGATACGTTTCGTTGCTTTCGCTTTTGAAGTAATTGAATGTTCAGCAATTATGAAATTTGGTGAGCCACAAAAGCAGCATTTAAATAATTTGTGATTTTATTTGCAGTAAAAAAAAACCAGGCAGCAAATAATTTTGTAAATGGTCAAAAGAAATAATCAATAGGCCATAAAATAACTACTTGATCAGGAAGATTTCATGATAGATCAGCAGTAGATGTCTATAAGAATTTTATTTGATTGGTATGTATTATATTAAAACATGGTGAACAAAATAAATTGAAATTGAAAAATGTTTATTTATCACACACAGATTAGAGAACTTATAAATTACTATGACAACAAATTAGAGACAAATATGTAATAAATTCAAATAAATGAAATAAGTGAATGAGGAGATTCGCGAAGACGTGAAGATTGCGTGAATCCTAAGAAGTTGTCATTGGCGTTTTACCTCCAGATCTAGAACAGCCCGTAACAGTACGTTAAAAGCGGAGGAGCAAGAGCGTTACACGAGGAGCAAATCTTGACATTCGAATGCGAATATTGTCATTATATGATAATGCGGCGATTCGATATCAACCCTTTATATGTCCCCACTGTTGGGGCACGGGTCTCTAAAGGTTCAGCTATTGCTGCTCACAGATTATATTTTTCTGTTCACACAAATATGTAGCAACCAACCATTGAACCCAACCATGCAAACCATTGAAATAACACCCATAAATAAATGAATAAACTGTATTTAAGTTCCAACGTCATTCGACCTCGCCAATCAGCTGTAGAATGTTCAAGAAGAGCTGCATAATGCTGGTGTAAACCATAAAAGCACCAAGGGCGTAGTCCTCTTCGGAAAGCTCTACGGCTTTTCCGCCAAGTATCATTTGCAGCTCTATAATAAGCATCTGGAAATGAAAATAAAACAAAATTATTTTAAAATTAAATCCTACCTGAAACACTAAAAACTCTGAAATAATTGCAACATGTACGACCTTTGAATTTAGTTTTAGTTTAGTACTGTTCAGTACATGAGCCGGTGCCCAGTTTCATGACTAGAACAGCACACACGTTTTGGGGACACCCGAAATAAATTTTTGCAATACGTTATGTACAAATACATTATGCCTTCTAACACAATGCCAAGCAACGGGAACATTACAAAATAGATGAAATTTGAATCGCTTACAAATGTCTGCAATAGAGTGCTGATGACTAGTAGAATCATGTGCAGAGCGGGAACATAGACACCACACAACTTTAAGATCAAGTAGACGAGAGTGCACAGTGCGAGTACCGCCATTCCTGCTAGTACGTATATCAGGAACTTTGTAAAGTCGAACTGCAACAAGAAACGGCACACTGAAGTAGATAGAAGTTGCCAATAAAGCTGAACGCACCTTTGTCAACATAGTACGCACTGCACGTACCATGTCAATTTATTGAGGAATAAAGATGGCGGCGCTTTTACTTGATTTCCGTTCACACAGTATTTATACTGCTGCTAACACGTACCAGTACGGACCACAAAATAGTGTATAGGATCTTTCTACGACATTGGTAGAAAGCGTAAAGAAAGCCCGAACTTATTAAAATTTTGTATGTAAACTGTGATATTTCGGCTGTCATATAATGGCAGTCATTAAGCCATGTCAGAGGCCGTATGGGCGGCTTGATAACTTCTGACAGTAAGGCATGCCACTGTCTTACAATCCTCCACCAACCCGGACTTGGCCCCCGTGGTGGAGTATGGCCTAACCTTCCTGAGAGGCAGGAAGAGACCCGAACCCCAACAGTGGGGACATACAAGGGTTCACAACGAACGAACGTAACCCCCTATGATAGCACAATGTGGCGCTCTTTAGGGGAGGGCTATGTCCAGCAGTGGACCAGTATAGCCTGACGACGAAATGAAATTGTTTATTTGCTTGAAAAGTGGTACATCGTTAACAGCTAGTAAGATAATTGTAAGTTTCTTCAGAATTCACCTGTTTAGGCATGCAAAAAATTGATTTAAATTAATGTATTATTTATAATGTCATAACATAACACATAATAAAAATAGTAACGCAGTAGGTACATTAAGCATGCATCGCAATATGTTAGATCTTCATTGTCCTTTGCATCTACGTAATGAGATGATTTATACAGCGTCCAATGGCATATTCACTCATACTAGATGAGTGAAAGGACCACTCGGATGCAGCGTGGGTGATGTGTGAAAGGACTATGTGGATGCCTGGGATATGGTGGGACATCCTGACAGCTTAGTCGGCCTAGCCCATAGGAAAGACTAGTGAATACGTGCGAAGGCAACTAAGCCAGGGGTTTCCTCACGATGTTTTACTTCACAGTTAACGTGTGGTATTGCGACTGTAAATTCGCAAAAGTACGTAACTTTGAAATTAAACATAGGCGTTGGTATACATGCCCGCACTGGGGATCGAACCTTATTATCAGTTTTTTTTTACATTGCATGTAAAAAGTTTTTATTTCTAATAGGACACAATGACCTATAACCATTTTGAAATGTGGAAAGTCACATGCGTCCTGGTTTTAGAAGCGGGCGAGATAAAAATTAACCCCGGAAACTTTCACACTTCACCCGCAGCATAATTATAATTAGACCTGGGAATTTCTATAGTTATAAGTTATACCTGATATTTTCGCACTTAGCCTCATAATTAAGCCATTGTACGTGGCAAGCGCCGAGTGAGTTAAGTTCACACTTCAGAAATTAGGTTTACTTACGATATTTTACTTCGCAGTCAGCGAGTGGTACTATATTTACTATATTTCTGTATATTATATATATTTCTACTATATTTACAAAGTACATAACTTAGGGCCGAATAAATTGTATAGTCAAGTAATGTTCTTTCACGGTCTTTTCTAAGAAATGCGAAGAGACTGTAACTGAAATGCGAGTTGGTAAGCACAAATCTTGAGAGCAGCTGAACCGATTTTGCTACTTCTTTTTTTAGAGTTTTCCTTGAAGTACGATGATGGTTCTTACGGAGAGGAAAAATAAAAAAAAATATCTATAATATAAAAATTAATCGCTAGATGTGTTGGTAAGCGCAAATCTCGAGAGCAGCTGAACCGATTTTGCTAATTTTTTTTTAAATATTCCTTGAAGTACGATGATGGTTCTTACGGAGAGGAAAAACAAAAAAAAATATCTATAATATAAAAATGAATCGCTAGATGTGTTGGTAAGCGCAAATCTCGAGAGCAGCTGAACCGATTTCGCTAATTCTTTTTTTAAATATTCCTTGAAGTACGAGGATGGTTCTTACGGAGAGAAAAAATTAAAGAATATAATGGTAGGCGGCACGAAATTTGCTGGCTCAGCTAGTATTATTTAAAAATGTTAGACTGCGCGGGAGAGAAGTAATACCAGACAACTACTCGAAGCAATACAGAACTTCTTACACTTGTAAACGCAAGGGCGAGACACATCATGGCTATGGCTGCTGTTATAAGTAAGGCTACAATCACTGATATAGCCGTGTACCTACACGATATGGCCGCGCACATAAAGGACATACACAGCACCTGAAAAAAGTATAAATATTAACATCAATTCATTTTTACTTCCTAATGACTAGCGATGCTTAGTTGTAAATATTAAACGAGTCTACTCACGATTATTTATTAAGTAAAAATAGACAGTATTTTCTAAGGTTTACACGAGCAGTAGACATAATTAAAACTGTTTTATACGGATTTATGCTCGTTTATTAAATTTTTTACAATTTTCCAACGTTTCGGCACTTTTTCAGGTGCCGTGGTCCCGGATAATAAACGAGCATAAATCCGTATAAAAACAGTTTTAAAAATAGACAGGTAAACAAGTCCGCGATAGCTGAATATCTATTGGATTTTTAATGTCCCTTACACGCACCATAAACAATAATATTGGGAAAGATTCGTCGTTTTTTTTTAAATATTTGGTCTGAAACTGGACCAAATAGTATATCTTAATGATTCGCGATACTCGTACATAGTTATTTATTTTTCGTCGTTTTATTTTAATATTTGGTCTGAAACTGTGACCAAATAGTACCTACATCTTAATGATTCACGACACCCATACATAGTTATTCATCTAATCGCGAGGTCTAGTCGCGATTATTTATTACTAACACAATTAGACCCACTTAATGTATAACTAAGCCACCAAATATTTCAGGCCACGCGTAAGTCCTGAAATATTTGGTAAATTAGTGAAGCAATAGGTCTTTACACAGAGCTTCTACTGCTTTACTATTGCTAGGTTTCTTTTGATATATATGTGATGATACTGCCTCAAGGATAGTTGAAATCAAATCATTTATTTACAAAAGAGCTTAAGTACGTTCGTGAAGTTCGTGAAGAACACGAATTTTCTGGGCAACAACAGAAGAATATCGACTTACTGCAAGTAGCAAGCAAATATAGTTGCAAGGCGGCACTCTGGCGCAATCACTGGGTACGATACAGGATACAATCATCAAAACTATTCTGAAATACAATTCCATGTTTTAATGAAATTAAAAATAACTTTAAAAACCTATTTAGAGGCTAAAAATTTCACCCATGCCGGGATTCGAACCCGCAACATCTGGCTATCCGTGCCAGCGCTCTTCCAATTGAGCCAATGGGCGACTCACCGGCGTCAGTGAAATTTCGAACCTCTTTACACTATTCTCTGTATTACGTACAGGCAGCGACATCTGGCTTAAGGAAATTGCATCACTTACAGCCCCGTCTACCTACTTTGCAGTTAGCTTTTACATCGGAATGATATCACTGTACCCACATGATTATACTATTTTTATTTTTAATGCACTAACCCGTGCTAAGGATAAATTTAAAAACCTATTTAGAGGCCCGGCAATCCCGGCATGGGTGAAATTTTTAGCCTCTAAATAGGTTTTTAAATTTGTCCTTAGCTCGGGTTAGTGCATTAAAAATAAAAATAGTATAATTAAAAATAACTGTCCCACAGCACAATCACTCGTCCTAATCATTAACTAGGACACTACAGAACGGTGACTAGATAAGGACTTGACAAACATAGAAATAAAAAACTATTTAGAGGCTAAAAATTCCACCCATGCCGGGAGTCGAACCCGCGACCTCTGGCTATCTGTGCCAGCGCTCTTTCCAACTGAGCTAATGGGCGACTCACCGGCATCAGTGAAATTTCAAATCTCTTTACAATATTCTCTGTATTACGTACAGGCAGCGACATCAGGCTGAAGTAATTTGCATCACTTGGAGCCCCGAGTACCTATTTTGCAGTTAGGTTTTACATCGGAATTATATCGCTTCGAAAAAAAGAAGTTCGAAATTTCCCTGATGCCGGTGAGTCGCCCATTAGCTCCGTTGGAAAGAGCGCTGGCACGGATAGCCAGAGGTCGCGGGTTTGAATTCCGGCATGGTTGGAATTTTTAGCCTCTAAATAGTTTTTTTAAAAATTGTCCTTAGCACGGATTTGTGCATTAAAAATAATATAAACATAGAAATACTCCAAAATGTATTTTTATGTTGGTGAATGCCTCAAATTCGCGAACAAAAATCAATCAATGGGTCAACAGCAGGCACGGTCATTGGATTTGTTCGCAGAAATGTTTCCAATATCTCCTTTACCCGTGAAGTCCATCATAAAGCCATATCCATGATTGAGCTTGTTCGAATTCTTTGAAATGTACCTGATGAAAATAGAACAAAGCCAACATCGTATACTCACGCTGCACCCAACACAGGATAGCGCATCGATCGGCCTTTAAAAGTTTGCCTCATCGACTCCCTGAAAGAAATATGTGCATTTCAAAACTGAGTAAGACCCTGACCACACGGAAGAGGCGTGCACTAAAGACGCGTCGTCTTTCAAACTCACTTTTATACTATAAAACAGATGTATTTCCTTCAACATAAGAACTTTATGATTTTATAATTTTTAGATAGTGTTACGTTTAAATGTTGGGAAAGACTAGCTCACACGACATATCCTGGTGTGCAAGTTAGTGTAACAAAATGAAATTAAATGAAAATGTTTTATTTAAAGTAGCGCAGAAACTGCGGCTTAGTGAGCGTTACAATTCAAACTAGGTGTCCATTTAAAGATCGAGATCATTTTCGAGAAAAAATGGAATTAAAAAACTCCAAACTTCGTCCTTTCAAAGTCCTCAATTAACAGAGTTTACATAATTATTATAAAACATAGAACTCATGCATTGTACTGGTTTTAATTCCAGACATCATTGTCATCTAAATAATTATTTATAACATATTTTTTGAACCGCGTTTCAGGCAAGCTTCATATATCTTCAGGGATTTTAATATAGAGGCGTATACAATGCCCCAACTCAACTGCAATGATGTTGAAATCAACCCTTTGTATGTCCTCACTGATGGTGCATGGGTCTCTTGCTGTATCACAGAAAGGTTAGGCCATACTCCACCACGGGGGGCAAGTCCGGTTGGTATGTGATTGTATGGCTCTGGCGGGCCTTACTGTCAGAAGTTATCAGGCCGTTCATAAGTTTGTAATAATTGTGTAAACTATGTTAATTAAGAACTTTGAAAAGACGAAGTTTTGAGTTTTGTTGTCCATTTTTTCTCCGCAATGATTTAGATTTCGAAATAGACATCTAGTTTGAATTGTAACGCTCATTAGGCCGCAGTTTCTGCTCTACTTTGAATAAAACCTTTTCATTTCATTTTAGTTATCTATACATATAAAATTCAAAGTCCTGAGTGACTCACTCATCAACGCCCAGCCCAAGCCGTTGGACCTAGGAAGCTGAAATTTTGCACAGGGGGTCTATGTATAATGTAGGCAAGAAATAAGACCGGATTTTTTGAAATTTAGGGTTGCCAAAATTTGTATGGGAGGTATAAAAAAAGTTGTCTAATTTTTTTGAAACTTAAAATAGATATTCTTCAACACAATTGATTAAGGACGTGTTTCGCCGTTTTTTCTAAATTCAGCCCTTAAGGGAGTGAAAGGGGTTGCAAACTTTTTTCCTTGAATCTTTTCCAATATTGGACCTAGGAAGCTGAAATTTTGCACAAAGATAGACCCTTTTTTCTAAATTCAGCCCTTAAGGGAGTGAAAGGGGTTGCGAAATTTTGTTCCTTGAATCTTTTCCAAAATTGGACCTAGGAAGCTGAAATTTTGCACAGAGGGTCTATATATGATGTAGACAAGGAAGGGTTGCAAAAATTTGTATGGGACCTCCCATCAACAATGTTGTCTAATTTTCTTGAAACTTAAAATAACACAGTTGATTGAACACGTATTTTGCCGTATTTTCTAAATTTAACCCATAAAAGGGAGTGAAAGGGGTTGCAAACTTTTTTCCTTGAATCTTTTCCAAAACTGGACCTAGGAAGCTGACATTTTGCACAAAGGGTCTATGAATAATTTAGGCAAGAAATAAGACCATATTTTTTTTAAATTTAACCCCTAAAGGGGTGAAAAGGATTGCCAAAATTTGTATGAGAGGCATAAATAATGTTGTCCAACTTTGTTGAAACTGAAAATAAATACTCTTCAAAACAATAGATTGAACGAGTGTTTCGCCGTTTTTTTTTTTTTCATTTAACCTTTAAGGGAGTGAAGGGGGTTGCAAAATTTTGTTCCTTGAATCTCTTCCAAAATTTATTTTGTTCTTCGACGATTTGTCGCAGAGGCAGATAATTGATCAGAACAAAAATCGTCTGCACCTTTTATTGAAGCATGCTGAATAACTAAAGTCCACGCGGACGGAGTCGCGGGCAAAAGCTAGTTTTATATAAGTACGTTGAATGAAAAAATACACTTACGAGTTGTATGCTAGAGCGACCAAGACAGCCGTGACAAGCAACATCAGGAGCACTAAACTGAACACTTTTCGAATAAAAATGTTCCTCGTTTCCGGGTCACCATTTTTGTAATCTATACCACCGCCACTATCACCATCACGGTCAACTGGAAATATAATTATAGAAATCCGATACAATAAAGTAGAACGAAAATGGACTATTACCAACGACTAAGATTTGGAAGCTCGTGGCGAACCGAGTGATTGGAATCAATCACTTGGTTAAGCAACAACAGGCGCGGTCAGGTACGGGATGGGTGAGCGTCCCGTGACTACCGCTAGTGGCATTTTTCCGAGCGCTTCCGTACTTCGCAAGGCACGTCAAGCCGTTGGTGCCGGCTGTCATATAATGGCAGTCGTTAAGCCATGTCAGAGGCCTTATGGGCAGCTTGATAACTTCTGACAGTGAGGCCCGGCCACTGTCTCACAATCCTCCACCAACCCGGACTTGGCCCCCGTGGTGGATTATGGCCTAACCTTCCTGCGATGCAGGAAGAGACCCGTGTCCCAGGAGTGGGGACATATATAAGGGTTGATAACAAGATTTGGAACAGAACAGAGAGTAGCAAAACTGATCTGATCTGGCAAGGGACACATTGCTCTCTTATTAATCTCTTATTTGTATCTTTACAGTACGAACACAACACAAGTTTTCAATTCCATAAATGAAAATGATAGGAGTGGAATAAACTCAATTTACCTATGAATTTCCAGACAATGTTACGATGTAGCTTGTTAAAGCTTGGAATACATGACAAAATGTCTCAAAGAGGTTTGTCCAAAAAATTACATAGCATTATTATTTGTGAAATATTTTTTTGTAAACACCACACATTATTTACTTGAATTAGGATTAACTTAATAGCTAGTAAATATTGCATTTCTGCAATATTGCAGTCTAAAAGTGACTTTTGTTGATTCCTTGGAGGAGCAATGGAACAAATGGAAAAAGAAGAAGAAAAACATTCCTCAACTATAATATTCATTCTTCTTTTCTTTCCTGCGCCACTCGACCATGAGTTACCCATATTCTTCTTCAATTCTCGCCTTGAAGTGAAACTTGTTTCAGGCTTCGACACTGACTCCATCCGTCCATACCCTGATCTTTTAAAGCCACGACTTCCATCATCTTCTAACACAACTCCTTGTCTCGTTCTTGCTCATAATAATCACATAATCACATCAATATTATAAAGGCAAAAGTTTGTGAGTGTGTATGTATGTTACTTCTTCACGTCATATCGACTGGAGCGATTTTATTAAAATTTGGTATGGAGTTAGCCGACGCCCTAGATTACTTTTGAGCTTGTCCAGAAAGGGCAAATTCGCGGCGATTCTCTCGCGCGACTGTTGCGTCCACAAGGTGCGTACCAACGCGCGAGCATTTGGAGAGGAATTCATCTGCTCCATTTTCCTCGATACATGCTCTCGCTCCAGAGTTTGCGCGTTAACTGGACGCAACAAGGCGTCCCTAGTATCTCAACTCGCACGCGATACGCGCGAATCAAGCGCGAGTCGAGAGTCTGGCGTAGTGCACGCGATTTACGCGCGAATTTTGAATTCGCGCGATGCTTGTGGACGCGATGTATTGGTGTCTAGTATCTCACTAACGCGCGAATGATTTCGCGGCGAATTCGCCCACTGCGGGAAAATATCTTATAACCATAGATAAATTGATCAACCGCGGGTAACACCGCGGGGCATAGCTAATAATAGATAAAACATTTATTTGACGGCTCAATACTTTAAAACATAACATAGGCATACATCAACCTCAAATACAACATAAAAGAAAAATATTACATATACCTAGTTAGAAAATTTTCGGGACTTAATCGCGTAGTAATTTATTGCTGTTTTTCTTCGACGTTTCGACGACGTTCCAGCCATCGTGGTCACGAGAAGACTGATGGCTGGCACCCATTCGCATCTTCGGCTGATGAGGTTTCAGACTACCCTCAATCAGCCATCACAAAGCACTATTAGGGTTGCGACACACTGACAATGACGGACGATAAGCCATGCGACTATGTGTACAAGTTGCGAAAGTTTAAAATATTACATATACACAAGAAAAGGGACAAATAGAACACGCTTCAGACATTGATTACGTTTACATACGCTTAAAAACAATAAAACATACTTATACAAAAAATACATATATATTGTTACGCTCAGGTTTAAAGTATTGAGCCAACGAGTATTTACGAGTAGCCATTGAGTATTGAGTAGTGTATTAATCATAGTAACACTCACAACTCATAAAGAAAGCTTGTGCTCTAGTCCTGTTCCGCCTCGGTTGTCGCGCCAAGTGTACGCTGGGCCTGTCACTTGGCACTGCGGTTATCGAGTAACCAGTCTCCGGTTTGTCCGCACCGTAGATGTCGATTAACAGAACCTCCTTGACACTTTTCTTTTCCACTAGCGATACCTTTGAGAAAGATTCTTTGTTGGTAATTCTTTTTTTCTCTGGTGATGGTTTAACCATAAGAAAACCTGAGCATCTGAGGTGAGAAAGTTAATTCAGAAATAGCAATCAATTGGCCCTGGAGCGCTCGAGGCGTAGTGACTGGAACCGAGTGACTGGAATCAATCACTTGGGCTAAGCAACACCAGGCGCGGTCAGGCGATGAATGGGAGACCATACCGCTAGTGGCATTTTTTGCGAGCGCTTTCGTGCTACACAAGACATGCTGGTGCCGGGTAAAAATACGGCGGCTTGATAACTTCTGCCGGTAAGGCCCGCCAGTGTCTTAAAAATCTCCGCCAACCCGGACCTGGCACCTGTGGTCGAGTATGTCCTATCCTCTCCGCGTTACAGGAAGAGACCCGTACCCCAGCAGTGGGCACAAACAAAGCGTTGAAATTATCAATCAGTCAGCCCGTACTCGTCCACTGCCGGACTTAGGCCTTCCTAAAGCGCACTTCTTTATGTACTCGACCATCCTTATCCAGCCCTGGCAGCAATCTATCTCAGATGGTGAGTTCAGCTAAATGATGGACGTCCTACACTGTGCTTATCTGTATGTGATCTTTACTCGAGATACCTTACATTAGAAACTACATTGCAACAACAATGTTAATGTTGGCACGCTGAAAGTAATTTCGTAAGTTTCTGGAGAAATAGGGACACAAACAAATAAACAGACACGTGTTCGAAAAAAATAACAAAGATAAGCATTACCTTGGTCTTAACGGGATCAATATCAATTTGTACTTGGCTGTTTGATTTTTGTTCCTCATCTTTGTCTGTAGTGATTTTGTTGATTTTATCTTTCTCTGGTGTATCCTTGATCATTTTTTCGGCAGTGTTTGGACTTATCTGGTCTCCTGTTCCCTGTTTTGATGATCTAGAAGCTTCGCTGTTACTTAATTCAAGTGGATTCAGATTAAGGTTTTGTTCATTGTCAATTTCAATATGCACACTCTCACGACTCATTTTAATAACTTTAAAACAAACTTTAGTTACAAAAAAAAAGTTAATTTAAAACATTGATATACAAATAATTACGAAATAGAAATTAGAAAATGTAAATAATTTTACCACAACATTTATCAATGTCGTATATGACACAGCGTGACATGCCAGTGACTTACAATGACTAAAGAATCTACTCCGACCAGTAGACAAGGAGAATGGTATGACTTCTTGGTGATTCTGTGATAAATACTCTATGAAAGAAATTATCGTAAGCTAACTACATATTTATTCTTACTTGTCCAATTTAGTAAACAAGATTCTAACCTTAAAATTGAGATTTGATGCCTTAACTAGACATTTTCTCGCAAATTCATGAACTATGTTTATAAAATTGGCAGCGTGTTATCTAAAAGAGTGTTCCATGTTACTTCATTTATGGAAATATGGATTGGACTAAAAAGTCACAGTTTAAGGGTAGAATCTTGTCTACTAAATTGGACAAGTAAGAATAATTAGACTTTGTAGAGTTTTCCAATTTCATGGCTATTGACAGTCAACATTTTACAGTCCCCATGCAACTTATGTATGTAGATTGTAACATTTTAGCCGTCTAAAATCGACTATCGATAGAATTAAGGCGGAAACACATTATTAAAACGCCACGCGACCCGACGAAACGCGATGCGTGTTGAATCGAATCAAATTGTACTGTTTTCTTTGACTAGAATCACACTACGAACATCCGACGTGAGCCCATGCGCACGGTAATTGCACGGATCCGACGCGAGCCCATGCGCACGGTAATTGCACGGATCCGACGCGAGCCCATGCGCACGGTAATTGCACGGATCCGACGCGAGCCCATGCGCACGGTAATTGCACGGATCCGACGCGAGCCCATGCGCACGGTAATTGCACGGATCCGACGCGAGCCCATGCGCACGGTAATTGCACGGATCCGACGCGAGCCCATGCGCACGGTAATTGCACGGATCCGACGCGAGCCCATGCGCACGGTAATTGCACGGATCCGACGCGAGCCCATGCGCACGGTAATTGCACGGATCCGACGCGACCCCATGCGCACGGTACTTGCACGGTGTACATCGGGTGTCGACACGTCGCGTCGGGTCACGTTTTAATAATGTGTTTCCGTTTTTATTTTGAATATAGCAAAGGACCTTAAGTGTACGAGTAATTACTACTTAATACTAACTTTACAAAGTATTAGTACTAACATTAGGAATTAAGTCAGACTTAAAAACTATTGATTTTAAAAACATAACATTACCTCACGCCTGTATCCCAGAGTGGTAGGCGGAAACAGGGCACTGCCACTTACCACGATCCTGATAGATCACCTTCGCTTCATCAACGTTCATAAGACGTTGCATGCATGCACGGTGGTTCCAGGTACTTTTTGTCCTACCCTTTGCTAATACATCCCCTATTTGGGACGTCCCTTACCGGCCTTTCCGCTCACATTCGCTATAGATTTTTATTAAATGAAATACATACATTTATTATTTTTATATAATGTATGTATTCGCCATGTACACATTTTTTATTTTATAATTTTGTAATTTCTTTATGATTTTTATGTGCTAGTGGCATAGTCGAACCGAGTGATTGAAAGCAATCACTTGAGCTAAGCAACAACAGGCGCGGTGATAGGCAGGATGGGCGACCGTTCCGTGATTACCGCTTGTGGCTTTTTCCTAGCGCTTCCGTGCTTCGCAGGACACGTTAAGCTTGATAACTAATGACAATAAGGCCCGCCACTGTCGTACGATCCTCCACCAACCCGGACTTGGGTAGGGGACTCCCCTACGGGGGTAGGGGAGTATGGCCTAACCTTCCCGCGACGCAGGACATGCAAGGGTTGATATCGATATAGATCAAATATATTACTAGCTTTCCCCGCCAACCGTTGACCACTCAGAGCTCTGATAAACTAACATTTCATAAACAATGGAGAAGGCGTTTAGGAAGAGTTTGATAACAGACACTGTGACGCGAGATTTTTATGTATTAGATTAAGTAAATTAAGTGACAATTAATTGCTAATCGTAGTGCCGGTCGTTGAGCAGCTATGCCATTTGAAAATGAATAAAAAAATAACCTGATATTGGCATAATACCAGGGCTGGAGTAGCTCACTTCTTCAGCACGTGCTGAGTCAGTACCATTTTATATTTTCCGCACCCATTGCAATAAATATGTCTTAACTATTTCGATGTAGGTACATATCGTACCTGCATTGCATTGCATGTTGTTTTATTGTATTTATTATGTCTTGTTATTGTGTTCTACTACCCGCTGTATCCGATGTTAACCTTAATTAATAGATATTTAGGAACATAAGGTCGGCTAAGCTGCATTGACTATTCTTCTTGACCAAAAATCTAAGATAACTGTCTCTCTAACTCCCGTGGCCTAGTCGAACTCGAACCGAGTGATTGAAATCAATCACTTGTGTTAAGCAACAAAAAAGGCGCGGTCAGGCGAAGGATGGGTGACCGTCCTGTGACTACCGCGAATGGCATTTTTTCGAGCGCTTTCGTGCTTCGCAAGGCACGTGAAGCCGTTGGTGCCGGCTGCCATATAATGGCAGTCGTTAAGCCATTACAGAGGCCTTATGGGCGGCTTGATAACTTCTAACAGTAAGACCCGCCACTGTCTTATAATTCTCCACCAACCCGGACTTGGCCCCCGTTGTGGAGTAAGGCCTAACCTTCCTGCAATGCAGAAAGAGACCCGTGCCCCAGCAGTGGGGACATACAAGGGTTGTTATCGATTGCGTAGCACTAAATGTTGACCTTATTTGATAGATATTTAGGAACATAAAGACGGCTAATATTCGTTGTTTTCGCTCCAAATCTCATCAGAAACAATTAACAACGAAACAATTTCTCGTCTAAACAGTTATGCCCATTGTGGTACGTTAACATAAGTTTTCAACTGACGAAAGGCTCTTTTGAGAGGAAAACTTGTAGTTTAATCTTCTCCTTAATCTGCCTCCTCTAGTCTTAATTAACATCCTTCTCTGTCCGGACCTAAATAATATGGCAGGTAAAGTAACATAACTGGTCGTCGTAGCAGAACAATCAAGGACTTCTATACACTCAATACAGTCATCATCAGCAGACCTCTGACGATGACTGTATAAATGAAATGAAAAGGTTTTATTCAAAGTAGCGCAGATACTGCGGCTTGATGAACGTTACAAGTCAAACTAGGTGTCCATTTCAAAATCTAGATCATTTTGGAGAAAAATGGTCAAAAAAACTCCAAACTTAGTCTTTTCAAATTCCTTAACTAACAGAGTTTAAACAATTATTACAAAAGTCAGGCATTTTACATGCTTTGATTTCACACATCATTGTCATCTAAATAATGCTTAATATTATAGTAGCTCTTTTGGCACAAAGTGTACTTTACACATTTTTTGAACCGCGCTTCAGTCAAACTTCAGGGATTCAAATACATCTTCAGGGATTTTATTATACAAACGTATACAATGCCCTATGAAGGATGTATAGAGTGCACCTAGTACATAGAACCCACCACTAGATTAGTCACTTCAGAGAGCACTGCATATTATTAGAATCACCAACTAGAGCAGTGGTAGCTCAGTATGTAGAACAATGGACTCGCAAAGCAGAGACCCAGGTTCGATCCTCAGTGCGGCAATGTACCAATGACTATGTTTAATTTCAAATATACGTACATTTGCGAATTAGTAGTTGCAATACCAGATGCTAACTGTGAAGGAAAACATCGTAAGGAAACCCGCGCCTTGGTTGGCTCCGCACATATTGACTAGTATTTCCTGTAGGCTAGGCTGACAAAGTTGTCAAGTTGGTACAGGTTATGGGTAAACCTGGGGTGCGATGCCAGATTACCTTCCGCTTCCGTTCCTACTGATTCATCTTGAACCAGTGGGAAGGGTAAGTGGCAAGGGCCGGTGCACCCTGGGCGCTGGTCAGTAAGTTCTCTTTATGGGAACTTGCTGGCCAGCGGCGAAAAATCTGGCGGGAGGGGTCGCGTGGGCCCTGTTTCACCTTATGGAGCGGGACCCAGGCGACCAACCGAATGAAGGACCGACTGGGGGGGGGCGCCGCTGCGCGAAAGCGCGCGCGCCTCGTACCAGTCGGACCAGAGTGGCCGCCGGGACGCGGAGGGTCGGGGGACCCTCCGCCTCCATCACGGCGGGCCGGAAGGCGCCTTTGCGTTTTCCGAAGGTGCCTTCTGGCACGGAGGGGGCCCGCGCGGTCGCTCACCGCCTTCTCTGCTTTCAGAGAAGTGCTGGTGGGCGACGTGACGGGCCTCGCATGTGGGGCGTGTGGGGGCCAACAGGACATTGGCCCCCATGCGCCCCAACGAGGAGGTGCGCCGCCCTCCTCTAATCCCATTGGACCACACAACAATGGGATGGAGGGGGCGGCGCGTTGGGGCGTGTGGTGGCCAAGGGGTTCGCACTTGGCCACTATGCGCTCCAACGAAGAGATGCGGCGTTCCCTCGCCCCGTCGTTCGGTCCGATGCGATGGGGCAGGGGCGCCGCCGAAGGAGTGCCCGAAAGGGCGCCCGCAGACGGGGTCGTGGAAGTGTGCGTAAGCGTCCCCGTGGCGCCGTCCTTTGCGGTGCGTAGGAACACCCCAGGAGTTTTAGTCGGTATACCGCCCTTTTCAGGGCGGGGAGTCCGACATAACCACTGTGCTCCCCCGAGCCGGTGGTACCCGTAATTGGGGTTTCTCCTGGATGAAAAAAAAAAAGGTTATGGGTAAGCCTACACCATCTAAAACCATCTAGTGTGAGTGAAGATGCCGCTAGACGCTGTATGAATCATCTCATTACGTAGATTACGTAGTGCGGTGGTAGAGGAGCGGTAGAACCCCGGTTTTTATTTTTAAGTTCGTGGGTTTGAATCCCGGCCAACCTATGAATTTGATTCCTAACATACAGCGGGTACGCGTGGTGATTAAGTTCATAATCTCTCTCTCAAAGAGAATAAGGCTTGTGCTTTGCAGTGGGACGTATATAAGCCCATTACGATTTCACGGACTCGCCCTCTATATCATTATATTAAAAAAAACTATTCGTATATTCGAATTGCTCGTATCCTCGGCTGCTTGAGTGATCTTAAATGATCACAAGCAACACAGGGCGCGTTCAGTGCATGGATGGGTAAACCGTCTATTATTAACGATAGTGGCAATTTTCCGAGCGGTTCCGTGCTTCGCAAGGCACTTTAAGCAGTTGGTGCCGGCTGCCATCGATAGATGACAGTTGTTAAGCCAAGTCACAGGCCTTATTGAAAACTTCTGAGTAAGACCAGCCACTAGTTTTGCAAGCCTCCACCAATCCGGACTTGACCCCCGTGGTAGAGTATGGCCTCTACATTCCTTAGGGAACAGACCCGTGCCCCTCGGTGGGGACATAATGGGTTGATTATGATGTGTATTAGACCCTAAGGTCTGATCAAGACAACAGGTAGGTTCTGGATTTTAGAATCGGGTAGCTATTTATGAAATGCGCTCAAGGAAGTTTTAGCCAATCGTTCTTGTAGAGCAAAAAAACTCTTTAATGTCAAGTATTATATGCAAAACATAGCCTGGCTATGATAGGTGTCCCGCCTGTATCCCAGAGGGGTAGGGGTAGGTACTTGCCGCGATCCTAACCAATATCAACGATCAACGTATCGAACGCAATCCTTTGGAAAACATTCATAAGACTTGTGACACGCATCTTATGCCAATCGCCAATACTAACGCCTTAGGCCTATCGGCTATGCAAAGTGCCTCGAATTGTCATAGTACACTATAATTGTAACTTTGAGATTTAGTCTGGCTGTCGGTAGCAGCCTCACCGCACCTCCGCTACCCGGTGACCGGGACTGAATGCATAAATTTTACTCTGAATTAAGCGCGAGTTAACACAATGGAGTCGTCAGTGGCTCGACTACGTTTAATTCCGCCGAACGACGCTATGGAACCTGCAAATGCCGTTTGAGGAGTCAAATCTAAGATTTAAATTTGCCTAGGAGTTAGGAATTTGGAATGGAAGTTGGCAGGAGTTGCGGTAACTCAGTGAGAAAATTGCAAACTTATTCTTAGCGTGTCGATGGCAAGCAATAGTGGTGAAAGGATTGCCAATCAGCGTTAAGGATTTGCTGATTGTTACCAGGGGCGCGCCAGACGTCCAGTCGACTGCACGTCAACCTATACATTCTTCTTCTTCAGGCTATATTATGTAGTCCACTGCTGGACATAGCCCTCCCCTAATGAGCGCCATAGCGCCCTGTCTTCAGCTTGCCGCACCCAGATCTGCCTGCAGTTTTTCGCAGATCGTCATCCCACCTGGTCGGAGGGCGTCCTACACCTGCATACGAACACTCTAATCACTTACGTTACGGGCGACTTTGCAAAAAAACTGTATAGATTGACCTGCCTGGGTAGCACTACGACGCGAATCGCGCCTTTTAACGTCAAAAGTCGCGACTTTCCAGTACATTTATTGTCAAATTTTGACATTTCATCGCAACAAAACGCGTGACTAGAGTCATCGTACTACCTATGCTTCGGTCGACTGTACTGTAACGATACTTTTATATACTAGCTGGCTGGCGTAGCCTAAAAATCGGATCCCATCACACCACTATCTACGGTTGCTCCTTCACCGTGCAGGCAGTCCGATTATAGAATGCCTTACCGGTGGAGGTACGTAAAGCCAAATCCCTTCCCATTTTTAAGGCTATGGTAAAGGAGTCCTATCTCACTACTATACTGTTATACTGTTATTATTTAATTTTGTAATATTGTCCTGCTCAGCTGTTGTTGTGTTCTACATATGTCCTTTGAATGTGTATATTTTGGTTATTATTTATGTATTTATATACTATTCATTTTTTTTTTATTTATGTAAATTAATTGTATGTATCTGTTGATAATTTTATTTATTCAAACTGTTATTGAGGCATGTATTTATATAGGAAAGTGAAATTATCGTTTTCAATGTATATTTTTTGTACATCTTCCTTCTCTAATTGGACTGGACTAATACTCCAGTTCATCCAAAGGTTGTCTGGAAGAGATCACTTTTAGTGATAAGGCCGCCGTCTGTCCTCTTAGGTTAAGCAATATCTATGTAATTTCCATTTTTACGTACAATAAAGTGTTCTCTATCTATCTATCTATCTATCTATCTATCTATCTATCTATCGCTAATTCAGCGTTTTAATAATAATTTAATTTTTAGTTTAATTATTAGTGCCCTACAGTACTCAGTGAGTACGTCGTTCGGGAAGGCTCCTTTCATGCAACTCATACTGTTAATTGCACCAACAGTATACTGTTCGTCTAAGTTTTCGTTTTCTGTTGCTGTCTAGACGCTATTCGCCAAAAAAGCTATCCTACTTATATAATTCATGTGAAAGTTTGGATGGATGGTTACTCAATGACGCAATAACGGCAGAACGGATTTAAATAAAATTTGGCATACAGATAGGTAAAGATCTGAATTTTGAGACAGAATACTTGATATTACGTAGACTGGTATTTTCTAAAAGCAATTTCTTTCATGCAACCAAGGGTATGTTTTGATTCATCAAAGCATATACGCGTATATATAATGCGCTCGTGGCCTAGTCAAGCCGAGTGATTGGAATCAATCACTTGAGTTAACAGGCGCGGTCAGGTGCAGGATGGGTGAACGACCCGTGATTACCGATAAGGCATTTTTTCTGAGCGCTTCCGTGTTTTGCAGGGCACGTTAAGCCGTTGGTGCCATATGTCACGTAATAACAGTCGTAAAGCCATGTCAGAGGCCTTGTGGGCGGCTTGATAACTTCTGACAGTAAGGCCCGCCACTGCCTTACAATCCTCAACCAACCCGGACTTAGCGCGTGTGGTGGAGTATGGCCTAATATGTCTGCGATGCAGGAAGAGACCCGCGCTTCAGCAGTGGGGACATACGGTGGGTCCCCACCGTATGTCCCCACTGCTGGCGCGGGTTGATATGATATCGGTGTATAATGTATAGGCGATCAAACATTCAGCGCATGCTGAACTGTCCTTGTCTTATTAATAGGACATTGTATTTAATTCGTTGAAGATGAGAATATATTATACCGGGGCCATAACTACCAGACATTTATTTGTGATTTAAAAACCTATTTAGAGGCTAAAAATTTCACCCATGCCGGGATTCGAACCCGCAACCTCTGGCTATCCGTGCCAGCGCTCTACCAATTGAGCCAATGGGCGACTCACGGCATCAGTGAAATTTCGAACCTCTTTACACTATTCTCTGTATTACGTACAGGCAGCGACATCTGACTTAAGCAAATTGCATTACTTACAGCCCCGACTACCTACTTTGCAGTTAGGTTTAACATCGGAACGATATCACAGTACCCACATGATTAAGGAACAAATTTAAAAACCTATTTAGAGGCTAAAAATTTCACCCATGCTGGGATTCGAACCCGCAACCTCTGGCTATCCGTGCCAGCGCTCTACCGTAATACAGAGAATAGTGTAAAGAGGTTCGAAATTTAACTGATGCCGTGAGTCGCCCATTGGCTCAATTGGTAGAGCGCTGGCACGGATAGCCAGAGGTTGCGGGTTCCAATCCCGGCATGGGTGAAATTTTTAGCCTCTAAATAGGTTTTTAAATTTGTTCCTTAGCACGGGTTAGTGCATTAAAAATAAAAATAGTATTTATTTGTGAATTAAACAGAACAGTGTTAACGGAATAATGTTTCAAAGACAAGGTAACAATGTGTCTCAAAGAGGCTTCACATTAAAATATTAGACAGTTACTTTAATACAACGCTCGTGTTTTTTTGACATTAATTAATCTATCCTCGACAGTATTACGAATTCGAGTAAAACGAGTCTTACTGCGATTATTTATTAGATAAAACGTAATTACTGGTAGTTAGCCAGTGTCGGCTAGGTCTACCTCACGATGGGCTGATTGAGAGAGCGGAATGGGAGGTGATGTGAATGGACTTACTTGGTCATGGTGGATGATGGATCGCTTTGAGCTGTTGGGCAGATGATGAGCGGTGATGGTTGAGCTGATGCGTCCAGCGCACGGGGAACTCCTGCACTGTTCACTTATAGTCTAATATTGTTCTTTGAGCTGATAAAGTTCATTGGTCACCAAATGTCTATCACTTCACGAGAATTCGAGCACTTATCACGCGCGTATGTCACAGTGCGAATGTGTATGCAGATGGATGGATAATTCATAGCGGCGCGAGCGACGGCACCGGAACGAATGAGTGGTGAATGAATGAACACAATAATTGACTGTAACTTGCCACTTCAGTCTGAGTTAATCTGTGCTTCAGTCTACCCGAGACCACGGGAACTGTAACGCTGCCGAAACGTCAGAAAATAAGGTAATTACGTTTCACCTAATAAATAATCACGACTGGACCCGTTTAATATGTAAATACGTATGAGCATCACGAATCATTAAGAATTAAGATATATTACAGATAAATTATTAGCTATTTATTGCGCAAAAAGCGGATTTGATGCTAATTGCATTTTCTACCAGTCAACCCGCAGGATATTCCTCACAGTATCATAGCTTGTAAACCTGTCTCAGTGTACAGAGTAAAATAGAATAAAACAAGAAAGTAAATAACAGTCCAAGTTGTAGTCCAAGTGTTGTTGCTGTCCTTGTAAAACCCTTTACCCATTGCATTCCTATGTCATACATCATCTGAAAATTAACGTTTTTTAAAATGCACGTCTTGACAACATGTTAAATTTTCTTTGTTTCTGTGTTATGTAAATGTGCTTCGTTTCTAATCGATGTTCAGAACTGTATTTGTATTGGAGGTGGTATATGCACATGTATTGGCCAGTTATAATCTTATCCCAGTACATTGCTGACACCGATTTGAATATCGCTAGGATACTATTGTGTGTTGTGATGTGTGACAATTGCGGAAAATATATCACCCGAGCAACATCTAGCGTTTCACTGTCATATCCACACTCTGCTAGAAGGCTGTAATATAGGCGTCTACAGTCCTTGTTTACAACAATAATTAGTAGTTAAATAACTATGTTAGCTCTCTAATCATTACTCCCGTACACCATCTTAGGGAGAAGGCTGTGGCTAAAAACCAGCACTGTCCGAGGCTGACCCGGGTCAGCACCAGAAGAGCCACTAGCGTTTGCCTTATTCATAATACCACAACCTAGGTTCAAGTCTTATTTTGTTTTAAATTGTTTTTTGATGAGACAATAAATATTTTTACTTTTATTTTTAAATGTTACATAAGTGGTAAATGGCCACCAATTACAATGTTGGATAAAAAGATCTTAAAAATAATAACGCATCCTTAGATAGACAGAGATAGTTCTTATATTGGATAAACTAAACGGACTATTGCTGAAAGAGTCAAGGAACATATCGCAGCTGTCAAAAACCGCCAGGTGGAAAAGTCAGCGATAGCGGAACATCTACCATAATCAGGATCAAACCACTGGATAGAATTACACAAACCGTCGGTACTTTCCAACGATCGCCATTATTATAGCCGAATTGTGCGTGAAGGGGTATTAGGGGGAAATTAAGAAACACAAAAATATCAATAGCGAATGTGGTTTCAAACTGTCGCAAACGTAAGATCCGGTCATCAAGAAGTGTTTGAGCCGAAAAAAGTCGCATGGCTTATCGTCCTATATTGTCAGTGTAGTGTGTCGCAACCCTAATAGTGTTTTGTGATGGCTGATTGAGGGTAGTTTGAAATGTTATCAGCCGAAGATGCGAGCCATCAGTCTTCTCGTGACCACAGTGACTGTAAGGTCGTCGAAACGTCTAGGTAAAATATCAATAAATTACTACGTGAATAAGCCCCAGAAATATCCTAATAATATGTTTAACTCGCGAAAATTTAAAATTTAATACACAACTTAAAAAAATTATTCAAAAAAATTCCACTATTCTCCACAGTGAAAATTTCTCGTACTAACGAATATTAACGATTGAGTTCTACTCTATTTATTATTGAAAATAAAAAGTACAATAAAGAATATTCTCTTATCTTATCTTAAGAAAGTCTGCAATGAGAGATGCACCTTACCTATTCAGACGTTAGGTAGTTCTAAGTACTCGCGCAAACATGCAACTTTCTGTTTTACTACGACACACTTGTTATTGTAGTGCACCTGCGCGTTGTCTTTACTGACCACAGGTTCTCAACATTCATCCTAAAAAAACTAGGCCGATAACTAGGGTATTCTATCAGTGCTTTATAGTACAATGGTAAATTTATTTACATAAATATCTAAATATTCAGTGTTATTAAATATTTATAGAATATTCTTATTTTATCTTACCTATATTTGTGTTGGGTAGTTCACAGCGCTTTAAAATATTTTGTAAGACTTTTATTTATATTTGTACAAAATTAAATCTCCTCAATCTAGGCCCGAATCAAGGCAAAATCGATAAAATATACGTACGACCTAGCCACTTTGATGAAATACCCTGGGCTTGTAGTATCTGAATAATCTCCAAATACATTTTGTTTATATCCTTCAAAAACTTGGTAGATCTCTATACGGGGTGGAACCCGCGACCTATGGCTAACCGTACCAGCGCTCTCCCAATTGAGCTAATGAGCGACTCACCGGCATCCTTCCATTGGTCTGCCTGTACGTATAATAATATAATATTGGCCTTTTTGCATCTACTTAATGAGATGATTTATACAGCGTCCAGTAGTATCTTCACTCACACTAGACGGGTGAAGGGACCACTCCGACGCTGTAGTGCCTGAGACATGGTTTTATAGATGGTGTAGGCTTGCCCAGCACCTATACCATCCTATAGGCTAAAAATTCCACCCATACTGGGACTCGAACCGGGACCTCTGGCCAACCGTGCCAGCGCTCTCCCAACTGACCTAATGGGCGACTCACCGGCATCAGAATGGCACCAGCACCGGAAAAATGCCACTAGCGGTAGTCACGGGACGCTCACCCATTCTGTACCTGACCGCGCCTGTTGTTGCTTAACCACGTAATTGATTCCAATCACTTGGTTCGCCTTGGCCCCGAGCGCTTACGCGCTCGCTATGTATACGTAGTAGTTCTATCTCGATCTAATCAGTAAAATAGTTACATTATAGACCTTAGGTAAGACAGACGTGTAAATCGTGTTCCGAACCCAAAATAAACTTCCAAAACTCATGCATTAATTTCCATGCAAATACGCAAACAAACGCGGCCAAAGTTTGGGGGCCGCGGGCGCGGAAGTAATCTGCATAGGTAGTGTCCAAGGGGCGTCTTGCCATTCTGGCACAATTTACTGTTTGCAGACCGAACTGACTTGTTTTAATTAGCGTCTGTACTGTGGTTACAAAAAAATACATAATCATTTATTTATTTTCCATGTTTTAACTCCCAATACATACATACATACGTAACCTCATGCCTGTACCGTACAGCGGTAGGCAAATACCAGGGACTGCCACTTGCCACGATCCTGACATATCACCTTCGTTTCATCAACGTTCATAAGTCGTTGCATGCACGTACGCCGGTTCCGGGTACTTTTTATCTTCCCCTTTCTTAATACATTCCCTATTTGGTCCTATTTACTTAATACATATGATCAAAAACATAAAATAAATGCCAATTTGCAATATATATAAATACGGCTAACAAGGTTTTAAAGGTACAGTCGACAGCACGTCAATCTTCACATTTTAGTTGCAAAGTCGTCCGTAACTCAACGGAGTAGAGTGCATGGGTGTATACCATGATGTGCTGTCCACTGTACATAACAAATTAATAAAAAAACAGTCAATGAAAAAAGGAAGAGAAAATTAATATACTAAAGCTAAAAGCACTTTAAAACTTTAAAATATGATAATATTTACAGTTATGTTATTATGTCGTTTAGTTATAATATAACGTATACATATGTACATTAATATTCTATGAGCACCAACTACCCGTCTCAAATTCTCCTACTGCAATCTTTCCGATTTAAAGTTGTCTCGAAGAAATTGCTATCAGCAATAAGGCCGCTAATTGTACCTCTTCTTTTGTATCTGTTGTCTTTGTAATTCTGTGTTTTCTGGTGTACACAATAAAGAATACTTATGTTATCCCGTCCCGTCCCGTCCCGTCCCGTCCCGTCCCGTCCCGTCCCGTCCCGTCCCGTCCCGTCCCGTCCCGTCCCGTCCCGTCCCGTCCCGTCCCGTCCCGTCCCGTCCCGTCCCGTCCCGTCCCGTCCCGTCCCGTCCCGTCCCGTCCCGTCCCGTCCCGTCCCGTCCCGTCCCGTCCCGTCCCGTCCCGTCCCGTCCCGTCCCGTCCCGTCCCGTCCCGTCCCGTCCCGTCCCGTCCCGTCCCGTCCCGTCCCGTCCCGTCCCGTCGGTGTAACCCAAGTGTAGGATTCCCAAGTGTAAGATATGCAAGTAACAAAAGATTTTCTGGTCAAAAACCATTACCGAAGCAGAACTTTGGAGAATTAGTTATCAAACTTCGTTACAAAAGAAAATAGAGATAAGAAAGTGGCGTTGTATTTACATTAAAGAAAGAGGTCAGCGGCCTAATTATGCCTACGGAATTATGTCAGAATGTTTACGTTTGCGAGAGGACTTTGACAGGCGATTGGAAGGTTCTTTCTAAAAACAAGATGCCTCTAAAACACTACTTAGGAAATATTTAAAGGATCTTTGCTCCTCTCTTTACGATGGATTATTTAAAAGTACTCTGAAGTTACTCGTACATTAAACGGATCTAATTACGATTATTTAGTAAGCAAAACGTAATTAAAACGTCCGCGGACGTAGTGAGTGTTGTGTGTTAGCATGGTGAGAAAACTAAAAGTGACTACCCACAATAATTGACTGTACTGGCCACTTCATTCTTCTCATGACCACGGCAACTGCAACGCTGCCAAAACGTCGGGAATTAAGGTAATTACGTTTTACATAACAAATAATCGCGATTCTTCTTCTTCGTCAGGCCTTATTAGTCCACTGCTGGAGATAGCCCTCCCCTAATGAGCGCAAGGTTGTGCCATCGTTGGGGGGTAATGCAACGGGTTGGGGATCGCAGTTTGGTGGAATTGTACTGCAGGGGACACTGCTGCCCACCCCCCGGTTTGTATCCCTTACTCGCCTTTTACGACACCCGCGGGAAGAATTAGGGTTGGTGCTATTCTCTAGGCCGACACCACACAGCCGTCGCGATTAGACGCGTTTAATATACAGGGTGTCTCATTCAAATCGGTCAGTATGGGAAAGTCTGAAACTATAAGACATACGAAGATCTGTTCTGAGGAACCATGTCATCGATTTTAATTACAAGAGAAACCGGGTTCGTATCCCGAACGGAGTACAGATGTTTTTTAAAATGCATGAATGCAGTTTTTCTTGTTATTAAAATCGATGATATGGTTCCTCAGAACAGATCTTCGTATGTCTTATAGTTTCAGACTTTCCCATACTGACCGATTTGAATGAGACACCTTGTATAACTATGTATGTGTATCGCGAATCATTAAGAAATACGACACTGAGGAGTGTTTTAAAAAGGCTGTAGGTCTTGAACCAACTCATTTCTATTTCAAAGCCTGTACGGGACATCTGCTTGCAATAAATAATAGTGAGACATAATATAAATCTTGGCGTTGGCGCTTGAAAAATGTGCGGAGAAATATTTTTTTATTTCCTAATCGCGTTATGATTTCTGGACGTGCCTTTTATTTGTGTTCTAGAATTTTATTTATTGAGCACCAGGACGGGGTCGGCATTTCATTATGAAATATACGTGGAAATTAACTTTTATTGATAACTAGCTGTGCTCCGAAGTGTTCGATCGATATCAACCCATGTATGTCCCCACTGCTGGGGCACGGGTCTCTTCCTGCATCGCAGGAAGGTTAGGCCATACTCCACCACTAGGACCAAGTCCGGGTTGGTGGAGGATTGTAAGACAGTGGCGGGCCTTACTGTCAGAAGTTATGTAGCCGCCCATAAGGCCTCGGACATGGCTTAACGACTGTCGTTATATGAACGCCGGCACCAACGGCTTAGCGTGACTTGCGAAGCACCGAAGCGCTCGGAAAAATGCCACTAGTTAGTCACAGGACGGTCACCCATTCTGCGCTAGACCGCACCTGTTGTTGCTTAACTCAAGTGATTGATTTTAATTACTCGGTTTGACTAGGCCACGAGCGCTTCACTAGGCCACGAGCGCGGTGTTACTCGCGGTTTATCGATTTTCCCATGGTAATAACGCGTTTTCCCGCAGTAAAACGTAGCCTATGTGTTAAACCAGGGTATCAGCTAACTCCATACCGAATTTTATTAATATTACTCTAGCCGTTTAGAGATGAAGAAGTGACAAACATACACACACATGAACTTACGCCATTATAACATTATAATTAAAATTATATACAGTTTGACTGCCTTCTTTCTATGATTTGAGGTGACTGCGATTACTTTAGATTAGATTGGAACTTTTTATTGTACACACAAGAAAATAAACTACTGTAAAGGCTATTATATTTTTTTTTAATGCACTAACACGTGCTAAGGACAATTTAAAAACCCATTTAGAGGCTAAAAATTTCACCCATGCCGGGATTGGAACCCGCGACCTCGGTTCGAATCCCGGCATGGGTGGAATTTTTATCCTCTAAATAGGTTTTTAAAAGGCTATGTTTTGCCGTATACAAACTCGCTAATATGAGTATTATTATAGACTCTTCAGAGGTCGTGACTTCAATTTCCACTGAGGACCGCCGCATATTTGTACAAGTGGCCTCAGTAAGGGTGTATATTAATGTTTGTGACGTCCTTCCTGTATCTTAGTTTGGGACTATGTTGTGTGGAAGTTATTATTACTATTCTAATTAAAATATATTTTTTAATACAGTTAGGTACTCAAAAAGTGGCGTATTGCAGGGACGTATAGCGTTCGGGATATGGGCTATTACATACTCGTGCTTTTTTTTACCTTTCCCGAACTCGTGCGTTCTCTTTCCCATCTGTCAAAATATGTCTATTAAAAACAAAAATCAACCATGAAGTAGGTAGTTACTAAAAAATTCGTAGAAGATTTTATGATTCATGCTTATACGTATATTTCTAAAAAGAAGCTTCTAATTTGTTTCAGAATCATATTTAATGCTTTGTTTGAATGAGTTAGGTTAGGTTTCATTTTATTTCATGTCATTAAATTTCATTTTAATTTCATATCAATAAAAAAATCTACTGAAGACTTGGCTGTATGGGCATAGTTCCCTTTGCCTACCAGAATGGGTAAAGAAAAGAAAATCTCTGCTTGTATTCTTTTATGGTTTTCGCCATTTTCCAAATATTTTTTCTTTATTAAATTGCAGCTGATTGCAATGCTGAATTGCAACAAATTTTATTCGCAACTGTAAAAAAAATAGTATAATAAAAATAGTCGTTCAGTACACGTGCTCCTCATCCAGCCATTGCCAGCTATCTGCCTCAAATTGTGGTTCAGCAGGCGTGAAGGAAGCAAGTGCCTTGGGGGAGGCCTATGTCTAGCAGTGTACGAGTAGTGGCTGATTGATTGATTCATCAACAATCATAAGGGGCAAAACAACCCCAGGTCTTGAATGTTTACACGATTGTGATGTCGCTGTTTCTGGTTCCTATTACATAGGGTGTCTTAGTGTGGGGCCAGAAGCAATGTATGTGTTTGTATGTAAATGTTGTGTTGTGCTGTATTATGAAGCCGGCATCGCGAACATTGATAAATTACGTTATTTTAACTAGCCGGTTCAGTATCCCAATTCTGGACAAAGGGCTCCTCTTTAAATCTCCATTCCTCCCTGTCGACATCCAGGGAGAGCATAATGTTATCTCTATAATTTAAAAATGAATCGCTAAATGTGTTGGTAAGCGCAAATCTCGAGAGCAGTTGTACCGATTTCGCTAATTATTTTTTTAGAATATTCCCTGAAGTACGAGGATGATTCTTACGAAGGGGAAAATAAAAAAAGAGCATTAGGCGGTACGAATTATGCTGGGTCAGTTAGTTTATAATATAAAAATGAATCGCTGAATGTGTTGGTAAGCGCAAATCTCGAGAGCAGCTAAACCGATATCACAAATTCTTTTTTTAGAATATTCCTTGAAGTACGAGGATGGTTATTACGGCGGGAAAAATGAAAAAAAAAAGAATCGACTGTTAGGCGGTACGAAGTTCCCTGAGTCAGCTAGTAATGAATAATTATAAATTAGAGTAAAAATTTGTTGCTCCTAACTTAAATGTAGATTAATTTTCCGGCGGCAGCCACACTAGGAGACCCCTTATCGTAGGTACCACTTTTTCATATTATATTATATTACGGCAAAAACTAAAGTGGCAGTGGGCTGGCCATATCTCGTGAAGAACCGACAAACGTTGAAGTAAACGTGTTCTTGAGTGGAGACCGCGACTCGGCAAATGTAGTGTAGGACGCCCTCCGACCAGGTGGGATGACGATCTGCGAAAAACTGCCGGCAGATGCTGGATGCGGCTAGCTGAAGACAGGCCGCTATGGCGCTCATTAGAGGAGGGCTATGTCCAGCAGTGGACTACATAATAGAGCCTGAAGTAGAAATACAGAACTTATCATCTTCTTCTTCTTTTTTGTCGTATCCTCATGGCTGAGGGACGTGACTATGAGGCTTCCGCCACCAGCTCCCTCCATTTGTTTCGACTATGCGCCAGATGTATGGCTGCTTGAAGGGCAAACTTATCATCTAGGCACTTTAATTAATATAAATGTTCATAAGCCTCATTTTATCAATTAAATAAAATCAATTAGTTTCTGTTCGTCTACTGCAAAACGTCTGCCCTCAAGCACGCTACTTTTTTCTGTTCTTGGCAGTCATCATCCAGTCCCTGGCAGCACTGCCTCTTGCGTCATAAGGTCGATACAGCAAGCGGTTGTAAGTTCGTGGCCACTATTTTGTACCCAATCGACCATTCAGTTCTTTGATATAGGTGCCCACTGCGACATCAACAATATTTCGTTTCGTTAGTTAAAATATACTAAAAAGTTTTAAATTTCGAAGACTTACGCCCCATAAATTTCGATTCATCGAACAAAGTACGGCAATAAAAACAAAAACTATGAGGCCAAACTGCGAAAGAAGGAAACAATGGATCCATTTTTAAAAGTTTTAACAGTCTGCGATTTCAACGCTACAAACAAAAGAGGATTGCTCATTTGAGTTCGATATTCAAAATTATACGCGCGTAATCGCGTACGGTCCTTACGTTCGCGTTCATTTGCTGAAGCAATCCAAGCCCTCTTTACAGGATTGAGTACTGTGTATCCGTCGTAACGTAGAGATATACAATGATTTTTGCTTTAAAATAACAGAGTTTATTTGGGAAGGGTTAATTATCTTTCCAGACGTGATCTTAAAGCCAATAAAAGATAATTAGCCTAATGAGAAGTTAAGGAAAAATCGAAGCAGCAACATCAAATTTTGGGAGCACGACAAATGATCGTGGAAGTTGTTAAATTGTTATAATATCGGCCATGACTTAAATCTATATGTTAGTCCCTGATAATTTACAATGACAAGATAATTTGTAAGATGTGAGAAGATCATTATCAGAGCCATTTATTTGTCATCATATTGTAATAAATGAAAAACGGTGCGTCCGTCTAATAGCGCGTATATTTGGAGACTGCCTCGCAACACAATAATAATATGCATCTTACCCTACATTACACCTCCACCCTTAATGACTACTCACCCTTATATATATTAACTTAAAACTAATATCCAATTAGAATTTCACTTAGACAGGCGCATACTAAAAGTAGTAAATTTATCTCAAGGTAGCTAATCTGTTCTTATTTATTTTCAAGACTACAAATTACAGACGGAGTAAGACTACAAATTAGTACAAATTATATTACATTATATAATCAGGAAAATTACTTATGAATTCCTTCTGCCATGGCCACGCCATGCTATAAGAAATGCGTACTAAAATACAAACAAATAAAATCAAAATACATCGTCTATGCCGTAACGACGTGGCGGTGCCCGATTTTCACGGATCGGGTAACGGCGTTCACCGACGACGGCGGGCGCGGCGCTCTCTAGCGGCGTCGGCGGCGGCGCCGACGCTGGCGCTGGCGCAGCCGGAGACGGCTCAGTGCGCGCACCCGGCCGCGCCATCGCCCTCCCCGCGACACCCGCGCCCCCCCGCACACAAGCCGCTGCCTCACGACCCGAGCCCGACGCCTCTGCCGGCGACGGCGCCACCACCGCCCACACCCCGGACCGATTCGGTCTATGTGGGGACCGCAAGATTGACTCTGTTCCATCTACACCGTAACGTTGCTTAATTTGGTCGATATGCCTATGTATCTCGGTCCCATTCTTATCTCTAATTAAATAGTCTGTGTCACTACACCTTTGAATCACCTCTCCTGGTAACCACTTTGGTCCTGGCCTGTAATTGCGGTACCAGACTTTGGACAGAGTAACATCGCGTTCTACCCCACCTGCGGCGGTAATTTGCTTACGCTGCGACTCCCTTACATGTTCCTCACGATCAGGTTTTATTATGTCTAATCGCATTCGCAGCTTACGATTTTGCAACAGTTTTGCAGGCGTCTCACCTGTTGTGTTATGTTCCGTATTGCGATAAACAAGCAGAAAGCGACATAACGCTGTGTGTACATCTACTGATTGTATTATTGCTTTTTTTATTACCCTTTTACAAAGCTTCACAGCGTTTTCCGCTGCACCATTTGAAGATGGGTGGTAAGGCGCAGAAAACAGCTGTTCTATTCCGTTGTCCCGCAAAAAGGTACCAAATTCCCCGCTCGAAAACGGTGGTCCATTATCGCTTACCACTTGCTTTGGTAAACCAAACCGTGCAAACAAGTCCCTTAGCTTTGCTATAATATTCTTTGCCGTAGTTGTACTTACCTCGATTACCTCGATCCATTTAGAACAGGAGTCTACCACTACTAAATAGGTAACGCCCCCAATTGGTCCCATAAAGTCGAGGTGGAGCCGCGTCCACGGGCGGCTCGTCCACGGCCACGAGCGCGGCGCGTGCGCGGGCGGCGCGTCCGCCACCGCGGCGCACACCTCGCACTCGCGGCACACGGCCTCCACGTCCTCGTCGACCCCCGGCCACCAAACATAACTCCGGGCGAGTGCTTTTGTTTTCACGATCCCCATGTGTGAATCGTGCAGCTCAGTTAGTACACTTTTTCTACCTTCACTAGGTATTACTACCCGATGACCCCACATAAGACAGCCCAACTCTGTGTGCAAAAACCGTCTACCATACAAGTACTGGTGAAACTTTTTTACTGCATAAACAATCACTAATGCTTCTTTATGGATTTGACTATAGTTTTTTTCCGCCTCTGATAGGGCTCGCGACGCATATGCTACCGGCAGCTCGCGGCCGGCCGCGTCCCGCTGCGCCAGCACCGCGCCCAGCCCGTGCGCGCTTGCGTCGCACGTTAACACCACTTCGCGACATAAGTCATAGTGACTCATCACCTCGGCACTTGATAACAGTTGTTTAACCGTTTCAAACGCTTCGTTATGTTTTTTCGTCCAAAACCAATCACGATGTTTCTTTAGTAAGTCATGTAGGGGCGCTAAAATGCTACTTAGATTTTGAATAAATCTACCATAGAAGTTTACCATTCCTAAGAAAGATCGTAATTCTGATATGTTCCTCGGTTGCTCTAATTCTAATATGGGTTTGATTTTTTCTTTGTCTACCCGTATACCCTCATTATCGATAACATACCCCAGGAACTTGATCTCCCGTGTAAAAAATACACATTTTTCCTTCTTGAGTTTCAAGCCCTTATCTCGTAACCGGGTTAATACTTTATTTAAAGTATCTAGATGAGCTTCTAGCGTAGGGCTAGCAATAAGGATGTCATCTAAGAATATGACAACATTGGCGATATCCTTAAAAAGGTTAATCATGATCCTTTGGAAAATACCTGGACTCGACGCTAAGCCATATACGAGTCGGTTATATTTAAATAACCCCCGATGTGTGTTAATGACCGTCAAATTTCTTGAGTCATCTAACTCAATCTGGTTATAGGCCTGCGAGAGATCTATCTTGCTATAGAACTTAGTTCCGCTCAAATTCGTGAACAAATCGTCAATTTTTGGGACCGGATATTTATCAACCGCTAGTACTGGATTCAGAGTCATCTTGTAGTCCGCACATACCCGTATGGCCCCGTCCGCCTTGTTCGCTATGACCAGCGGCGAGGCCCAGTCGGAGGTGTTGACGGGCTCGATGACGCCGGCGCGCAGCATGGCGTCCAGCTCGGCGTCGACGCGCTCGCGCAGCGCGTAGGGCAGCGGCCGCGCGCGGTGGAACAAGGGGGTCGCCCCCTCGCGCACCTGAAGCCGCGCCCGCCCGCCGGTGAACCGACCCAAGCCGCCACTAAATAATTCAGCATATCTGGAATGTATATTTTTTATTTGAGTCACTCTTTCATCCGATGTAATTTCTAACCTATTCGTTTGGATTTTTGGAACTTGTATATTTAACTCGGCCAACCACTGTCGTCCCAGCAACGACGTTGTCCCGTTATCAATGATATACAAATCGAGTACTTTATAGACATTATTGTGCATTACTTGGGTTTCTATATAACCTAAAGGTTTTATTTTTGTACCGTCATAAAAACTCAAAGTTAGTTTGCACTTTTTTAACTCTAAGCTAGAAAACAATCTTTCATAAGTTTGTTTACTGATGCATGATAATGCAGAACCGGTGTCGATCTCCATCAAGACTTCCTTATTATTTATATACACTAACGTACTAACCGGCCTGTAATCTGTCAACGACATCTGAAACACCGGCTCCTCGCTGTCGTGATCGTGTCCGCTTTGATCCGCTTCTTCTGCGTTTTCTTGCACGTAGTACGTAGCGCCGCTCCCGGTACCACTACCTGCCCCTCCATCGCTGCGGCCCGGCCTCCAGCGCGCCCCGCCGCGCCGGCGAGCCCCCATGAAGCCCCGCTGGCTGACTCCGCGTCGCTGCGTATCGCCGCTGCCGCCGCCGCCGTTCCCTCGTGCTTGCGTAAAGGGGACGCGGCTCTTTTCTCGGTTATTTACTTCCCCGTTTCGGTATTCCTCTGGGCACATCCGCCTCAGATGGCCCGTATTTTTACAGCGACTACACACAAATACTCGATATTGGCATTCCCGCCAAGTGTGTCTTGAGTCTCCACATGCTGTGCATTTACTCAGGTGTACGCGGTGCACCGCTACCGCCATGTGTTCTAGGTCAGCTTGGCTCACGCTCCGCGCTCTTCTATAACGAAGGTCCCCCGCGCCACTGCCGCCACCGCCGCCATATTGGACCGCATTCACGTCTACCGCTAATGCATTTTTCTCTGCCGCCTCCATTGTTATTGCCAGATTCACTGCTTGATGTAATCCGATTTCTCCCTCGGTGAACAGCCTCTGACGGGTAATATCGCTGTAGATTCCGCACACGAATTGGTCCCTTAAATTTTCGTTCAGCATTGGCCCAAACTCACAATTTCTAGACAGTCTTTTGAGATTTGCCTCGAATGATGCTACGGATTCATTTGCTTTTTGTCTACACTGACGGAAAATATATCTTTCCGCTAGTATGGATGGTTTGGGCTGGAGGTGGTCAGCCATCACTCGCACTAAGTCCACGTATGTTTTGTCTTTCGGTTTGATGGGACTACACAAATTCACCATTAGCTCGTATGTTGCCTCCCCCACCAGTGAAATAAGCGTGGGAACTTTCAGTTCTTCTTTTATTACGTTCACCAAAAAATACATTTCTAATCGTTCACAGTACGATGTCCAATTTCCACTCGCGGCGTCGAATTCGCCTATCTTGCCCGCCATTTTAAAACAACCAGCCTCGTCAGCCACTGTAATAAATGAAAAACGGTGCGTCCGTCTAATAGCGCGTATATTTGGAGACTGCCTCGCAACACAATAATAATATGCATCTTACCCTACATTACACATATAATTTATGGGAAGACGGGCAAAATGTTTAACAATGTAAAATAGCTGCTAAAGTCATAGCTGTAATCAGGCCTACCGCTAGTGGCATTTTTCCGAGCGCTTCCGAGCTTCGCAAGGCACTCTAAGCCGTTGGTGCCATGTCAGAGGCCTTGTGGGCGGCCTGATAACTTCTGACAGTAAGGCCCTCCACTGTCTTACAATCCTCCACCAACCCGGACTTGGCCCCTGTGGTAGAGTATGGCCTAACCTTCCTGCGATGCAGGAAGAGACCCGTGCTCCAGCAGTGAGGATATACATGGGTTGATAACGATAACGAATAAAAAATAAATTATTTGCGTATTAGTTACATTCGATGAAAAATGTGTATCAGACATTTCCTCATAGTTTCATGTTCTTTTAGACTAACTACATTTTAGTATTCCTACTAATCTAGTACTTTCGACAACTTATTACCCACATGACTTACTTAAGTCAGTTGCGATCTGTAACTTATAGCAGTTAATGTATAATGTTTATGTATCGATCTTATCGATAAGACCACCAAAAATACGTTTTCAGCACAAATTCCAAAAGCACTTCATAGATGGCGCTTATAGGCGTGCACGTACAAAAAATAAAAAGAAAAGTCTGTCAAATTTTGCTTAGCGTCGATTTTTGGCATCCGTATTCCATTTCTTCTATGGCCACGCATGTCAGCGCCATCTGTGAATTGCTTTGTGACTTTGTACTGAAAACGGCACATTATATAACATTACTTACATAAAAAAAATCATGGTTCTATTCTTTTTTCTGGTTTTGCAATAAAAGGTCCTCTATCTCTATCTATCCATCTATAAAATTATTAGTGCTGCTGTCTGTATGGCGTCTGATACTAAAATATTTTAGCGATTACCAAAACAAGGATGCACTGTATTTAAATCCTAGCTCTTGACGACTCTCAAATATTCCCCGGAGCGATACAGAATCGATTGGCTTTTGTTCAAAATGTAACATTTCGCCGTTTATTTACTTTTTTTTGTGGAAAGACGTATTTAATGGCTGCCTTTAATGGTGTCATTATTTTTCTGCCAAGTCTTAGTCCTCGCTTTTGGGGTGCAGGAAGTTATATCGTGTTTGTTTCAACTTTATTGACAGTTTGTAGAAAGTATCCAAAACCGGGCACGCAAAGATCAGTGAACGTTGATGAAGCGAAGGTGATCTATCAGGATAGTGGCAAGTGGCAGTCTCTGGTTTCTGCTCCTCTGAGATATCTTTGTATTGTAGGTAGAAAAGCACAGTGCAATGTGTTAAGTGTAAAGACCAGTTGCAATACGCGCCACAAACCAATTTCTTCGTTTTCCAAGCATTGTAGTTAAGCCGATGCGGAACATTAGTCTTATTTTAGTGGTAAGGCCACCGTCTGTACTCTTAGATAGTTTAAGAAATAATATAATAATAAATAATAAAATATCTGTGTAATTTCCATTTTTATGTACAATAAGGTGTTCTCTGTCTGTCTATCTATCTAACTCACATTGGAGTGACATAGTTTTTTTTACCGTAGAAGACATAATTATGCAACTTTGAAGAAATAAAATAAAACAATTTTTTTTTCGGTTTCTTGGAAACAAAAAATGCGAAAAATAAAATAGACTGACTAACCGACCGATTGACCGACGGACCGACTGACTGACCGGCCCCACTGCTGGGGCACAGCAGTTGGGCCGGTCAGTCGGTATTTTCTTGCATCGCAGGAAGGTTAGGCCATACTCCACCACGGGGGCGGGACAGTGGCGGGCCTTACTGTCAGAAGTAATCAAGCCGCGCATAAGGCCTCTGACATGGCTTAGCGACTGCCATTACATGATAAGGCTTCTGACATGGCTTAACGACTGTCATTATATGACAGCCGGCACCAATGTCTTAACCACCAGCGGTAGTCACGGAACAGTCAGCCTTGACCGTTTGTTGCTTAACTCAAGTGACTGCTTCCAACACTCGGTTCCACTAGGCCACGAGCATTCCCATTTTATCTTTCTCTTTGTTAATTGCGCTTTTGCATACAAAAAGGAATTTACAAAGGTCGTTAGATAAGATAGGGCAAAAATATCCTATAATAGCTGTGTCCCGCGGTGTTACCCGCGCTTTATCCATTTTCCTATGGGAATAACATATTATCCCGTAGTAAAACATACCTATGTGTTAATCCAGGGTATCAGCTAACTCCATACCAAATTTTATTAATATCCCTCCAGCTGTATAGACGTGAAGAAGTCACAAAAATACACACTCAAAAACTTTTGTCTTTGTAATATTAATGTGATGATGTGATAAGTGGGACGTGACGTGATGTGATTAGTGTGAATGTGAAAGAACGAATGAATAAATATGAATAGTGTGAATGAATGAATTAGTGTGTCGTGATGATTGTACAGCAGGAAAAAAACAAAGTATGGAATAATCAATGCATAAATATGAATAGTGTGAACGAACGAACGAACGAACGAACGAACGAACGAACGAACGAACGAACGAACGAACGAACGAACGAACGAATGAATGAATGAATGAATGAACACAAATAGTGTAAATAAATAAATGAATTAGTGTGATGACGTGATGATTGTACAGCAGGAAAAAAACAGTATTTTCAGTTTGTTTGGTGGTCTGGTTGAAATTGTGATATTTAGATACAGTTTTTTATTGAAATGAAATACTAATGGAAATCAAATCTCAATCGCTCAAGGCACCGTTGGTCTGGAATAAAGATGAACATTTTATTATTACCAGGTCAGTAAATAAAATTTCAATCATCTGAGACGCCCGTAACCTTATAAAACTAGTACCTAACTAGTAATATCCGCAAGACAGTCTGCTGTAGGGATAGCACAGTCGTGTTTATGGATTATAACATGGTAATCTTCCCACCCATACACTCTCTCTCACGGAGAGAAGCAGTGAGACGTATATACGTCTATGTAGCCTATATAGGCTACATAATAAAATCTCTCGAGACTGAGGTCATACAATTTCAAATTCGTAGTTTATCATGAAAATTTCATGTTCATTGCAGAGCAGTCCTCCTACTACGAGTAATTAAGCTGTGTGTAAATCGACTTTTCAATGTTTATCAAATTGTTCTAGTACACGTAGACATTAAATTTTAAGTTCGTTATCGTTATCAACCCTTGTATATCGCCACTGATGGGGCACGGGTGTTTTTCTGGATGACAGGAAGGTTAGGCCATACTACACCATGGGGGCCAAGTCCGGGTTTAGGATAGGACAGACCGGACAGACAGTTTAAGTAAGTGCTTAAATTGGTATAAGTACCTGTCTAAAATATCTATAGTAGGATAAACTTGGTATGCCAATGAATTTTAAGTAAGTACCTAAAATTCATTGGTACCAAGGATTGTAGTTCTACGAATCAGGCTCGTAGTAGGGAGAGTAGTTTTTGAATTCTGTTCAAGCTCAACAAGAGCTAGTGGAAGAATATATTGTCAATAGACAAATATTTTACTGGTCTTATTGTGCATAATACCAGTGAAATGTTTGTCTGTCTGTCGATCACCGATATACGTAAATTAAGTAAGTGCTTTGGGTGCATGCCCAAGCTTAATTTACGCTCAGCACAATCTCAGCAAAGGGACAGACCGCGTCTATGAGTTAAGAATTTTTAATATTCTTTTTTTTAAGTCCATTTTTTTGTTTGGTTTTGTTTTTTTTATGTCCGTATTGTGTTTGAAGATTGTATGTTGTAATGTGGTGTGTGTTTGGTGAGAGTGGAGTTTTTTCTTGTTTTCTTTTCCTCCAACAACAACAACGCGACTCGAAGACAGCAATAACAAAAACATTTACATTGATATTAAACAAACAGGATGTAAATTCTTTACGTTAAAATTAATTTCTGATATCCTAAATTTACATTTTTCTAAATATCAGGGCACGCAAAAATTCAAATATACTAAAGGTGCCATCAATGACAACTGATAAAAGTATTTAATAAGCATGATACACAATTTTCGTTATTTCTTTTCATTCTGTTCTATAACCATTCTGTTCAAAAGCGCTTGAAAGATCCAATCCGTGGTGGGCACGCGTGGTAATTAAGCCCATACTTTAATTTTCAGAGAAGGCCCTACAGTGGGACGAATTAGTGAATTATTTTTTTAAATTGGCTACAATGAAACTCCTTGTGGACAATTTTATTGACGATGTAAACAACTCTGGATTGGAACCGCACATTTTTGTATTTGGAAGTAACTTATTTAAAAGTTTGAACTTTTAAATAAGTTACTTCCAAATACAAAAATGTAGCACAGTATTACAATTTAATTTATTATTGTTACTGACATAATTTAAGATTTTTATTAACCTATAAGGCTAAAAATTCTGGCTAACCATGCCAGCGGTCTCACAACTGAGCTAATAGGCGACTACACGGCATCAGTGAAATTTCGAAACTCTTTACGATACTGCCTGTATTACGTACAGTCCAATTATTCTTACTTGTTCAATTTAGTAGACAAGATTCTACTCTTAAACTGTGACTTTTTAGTCCAAAACTGCCATATTTCCATAAATGAAGTAACCTGGAACACTATTTTAGATAACACGCTGCCAATTTTATAAACATAGTTCATGATAGTTCATGAATTTGCGAGAAATTGTCTAGTTTAGGCATCTAATCTCTATTTTAAGGTTGACTCAACCTTATTTGTTGGTTCTTTGTTGGTTGTTGTTTAAATAGACTGTACAGGCAGCGATATCGGCTGAAGTAATTTGCATCATTTGTAGCCCCGAGTACCTACTTTGCAGTTAGGTTTTACATTGGAATGATATCGCTGTACCCACATGATTATATTATTTTAATGCACTACTACAGAAATGAAAGACGCTCCACGTCAAAAAAGTCGTAGAGCAGAAGTTTTTGTCAGCACGCCAAATCTTTTCTTCGTAGCCATACGATTTTCAGCCGCAGCTACCAGCAATTTGCTTTAGATCAACGGTCCAGTTAGCTGATGGACGTCCTCTAATGGGTTTCGCCTAATTCCACAAACAGATTCAAATGACTAACCACTGTTTTACATTGAACGTTTTGTACACGGACGTTTCTGGGTAGTAAGATGGCATAAGTCACGCGTTTTGGGGCGATAAAATGACAAAATTCTAATCTACTGTAAAGTCGTGAATTTCACATTTAAAAGCCGCAATCAGCCTCATCGTAATACACAGGCAGAAATGAGTTTGAGCGAGCGGAAAGCTGCGCCGACGGGAGACCGTGCTGGGGTAGAATACGTAATAGAATACTGAATTTAATACAATCGCAAAAAGTTCTCAAGGGACATAATTTTGTACAGGAATAGATTACTAATCCAACGCGAACAAAGTCGCCGGTACTATCAGTCAGTTGGTATTTCTGCAAACCAATAAGTAAGGTAATCCTTGAACCACAACTGACTATACGTACTTGCGTAATAAATAACTTACGCCATAACTCGGAAACCCCCAATCAATCCATCAATAAATAAGGTAATCCTTGAACCACAACTGACTATACGTACTTGCGTAATAAATAACTTACGCCATAACTCGGAAACCCCCAATCAATCCATCACCAGAAAATAGGAACGCTGAACAAGGAAAACAGGCTAAAACAGCCCACCGTGCTGCAATCAAGTTAAAAGCAAAACCTCATTGCTACATTTCTCAGCCGATTTAACCGATCCATCAACGAAGCTTGAGAAAATAAATCGTAAAGTGTTTTACTCACTACCTACTCATGGTAAAAATGGCGCGTATAAACAAAATTACTCAATTTTAAAAACCTATTTAGAGGCTAAAAATTTCACCCATGCCGGGATTCGAACCCGCAACCTCTGGCTATCCGTACCAGCGCTCTACCAATTGAGCCAATGGGCGACTCACGGCATCAGTGAAATTTCGAACCTCTTTACAATATTCTCTGTATTACGTACAGGCAGCGACATCTGACTTAAGCAAATTGCATTACTTACAATTTTTACATTTACATTTTTTAGCCTCTAAATAGGTTTTTAAATTTGTTCCTTAGCACGGGTTAGTGCATTAAAAATAAAAATAGTGTAAAATTACTCAAGTTCAAAGCAGAGTTTGAAGTGTCAACTCCAGAATTGTTTGTGTCAAAGGACTTACCTGTGTATGAATAATATGGATTTTCTGTCTTAAAATAACCAGGGTCAATAAACTGTCCAAGCGTGAGTCAGACTTGTTTCTTTATTCGATTCGATACCAACCCTTGTATGTCCCGACTGCTGGGGCACTGGTCTCTTCCTGCGTCGCAGGAAGGTTAGGCCATACTCCACCACGGGGGCCAAGTCCGGGTTGGTGGAGGATTGTAAGACAGTGGCGGGTCTTACTGTCAGAAGTTATGGAGCCGCCTATAAGACCTCTGACTTGGCTTAACGACCGCAATTACTTGACAGCCGGCACCAACGGCTTAACGTGCCGTTGAAAGCACGGAAACGCTCGGAAAAATGCTACTAGCGGTTGTTACGGGACAGTCACTATCTACTAAACTATAAACTATCCTTTTATATTTTATAAATACAATTATTCAAGTTCAAAGCAGAGTTTGAAGTATCAACCACAGAATTGTTTGTGTCAAAGAACTTGCCTATATAAATAAATCATATTTTCTATCTTAAATAACGAGGGTGAATAAATTGTCCAAGTATGAGTCAGACTTGTTTCTATATAACGCGCACCTAATCCTAAACGGTTCCAATCGTCTGTTTAACTCCAAACTATTAACTACCTTTTTCTCAAAAAACAGTAACTTCCACACAACACAATCTCTTGACCTGGACTCAAACTAGGATACCGTGTATTATGGTAACCAGGCAAGGACGTCACAAATATGAAAACACACCCAGGCTGAAGCCACTTGTACAAATGTATGGCAGCCCCCAACGGGAATCGAAACTACGACCTCTGTATTAGTAAACAAGCGCCTTGACGGCTAGTGCGCGTAGAAGCGCTCATGGCCTAGTCGAACCGAGTGATTGGAGTCAATCACTTGAGTAAGCAACAGGCGCAGTCAGGTGCAGAATGAGTGACTGTTCCGCGAATACCGCTAGTGGCATTTTCCGAGCGCTTCCGTACTTTGCAAGGCACGTTAAGCCGTTACTGCCGGAAGTCATGTGATGGCAGTCGTTAAGCCATGTCAAAGGCCTTACGGACGGCTCGATAACTTCTGACAGTAAGGCCCGCCACTATCTTACAATTCTCCACCAACCCGGACTTGGTCCCCGTGGTAGAGTATGGCCTAACCTTCCTACGAGGCAGGAAGAGACCCGTGCCCTAACAGTGGGGACATACAAGGGTTGAGTCGATTAACGGCTAGACAAACGAGGCAGTCAATGAATAATGTGAAAAAGTTGAAAACGTTACTGTTGTAACCTCTTTAAATTTACTCTTTTTAATTTCTTACACTTGCAGTCTTCTGCAAGCGTCTGCAAGAGCAGGTATCTGGTTTTCCTTTTTTAATAAAAATTCTCGGTTTGAACGAGTGCGAAATGTTAGCCGTCCATTTTGCTGACGCTGCAAACGTAACAACCGATTTCCGCGATGGTTATTGGCAGAGTCTCTGGGCGGGGACGGGTCTAGGTATGCTATAGGGTAGGTGAGAATCTTCTGAGAAAACTCAAGAAGTAGCAAGTAATGTTTCTTTTGGTATCGACAGAATATCAGCGTTGTAGGCAGATACCTCGGTGGCTCCTATAACGCCTGCTTTACTTTAAATTAAACATAGATTATTATTATACAATTTTTATTTTTAATGCACTAACCCGTGCTAAGGACAATTTCATAAATTTAATTTAAACGATATCATTCCGATGTAAAAACCTAACTGCAAAGTAGGTAGTCGAGACTGTAAGTGATGCAATCTACTTCAACCAGATGTCGCTACATGTACGTAATACAGAGAATAGTGTAAAGAGGTTCGAAATTTCACTGATGCCGGTGAGTCGCCCATTGGCTCAGTTGGTTAGAGCGCTGGCACGGATAGCCAGAGGTCGCGGGTTCGAATCCCGGCATGGGTAGAATTTTTAGCCTCAAAATAGGTATTTAAAATAGATTATTATTACTATTCTTTTGCAAATCTTTTATTTAATTTTAAAATGTCTATAATCTAGTTGTGTTTTGTGAAATTGTTACTGTTTTGTTATGTTTTTAGTAATGTGCCGTTGAATAAATTATCTCTCTCTGAAATACAATAAATTGCTTAAAATTATATAGGAGATTGTAACCAAACATTACTTACGGCACTCTCACGGGGAGGTCTTCGTATATCGACGGTTCTTTTGATAAATAATAATGTTTCTAGGTCATTTACTGTAAACCTTTCGCTATCTAGGATTTTCTATTATAATTACCTGTATAGTGTATCAATACGGCATTAAAATATTATAAATAGAATAGCCACATAGTAGTATAGTAATATTCTTTACTATACACAGAAATGAAAGTAACAGAAATTGTATAAAAATAAAGTACAAATGGCGGTCTTATTACAAAAAGCAGTTTCTTTCAGGCAGCCACAGACGAAGATAAGTGTGTAATAATAGAATTAATCAGCTTTCCCATATTAAACTAAACATCTGCAGTGTTTGTTATTAACCCTCTTTTCCTGCATCGCAGGAAGGTTAGGCCATACTCCACCACGGGGGCCAAGTGCGGATTGGTGGAGCATCGTAATACAGTGGCGGGCCTTACTGTCAGCAGTTATCAAGCCGCCCATTAGGCTTCTGACATGGCTCATGAATCGAAAACCCCTTACATGATTGTATATATGTTTTTTTGTAACCTGAATCCATCGTCTCCCTCCCAGCAGCATACCCTTACGGCTCAACGCACCGCGGTGCAAAATGGAGGTAGTACGGGCGCCTCCCAGGCCATTTCCCCGGTCATAAGTTCCTGTCTTCACGACAAAAAATTATACTCCACTTCGCCTCCAGTATTATAAATGAGAGGTGACAATTTCCTTCTAACGCGTGTTCTTATAGAAAACGGGATGTCTTAGGTCATTGCAGATAAATATTCAAGACTTATGATGATGACTGAATAATCAGCGGAACTTTTTTTAAACATTGTAATTAAATAGTAACATTGATACTCTCTCTCTCTCTAAGAGAAGGCCTGTGCTGGACAATTATAGGCTACATATAAAACATTGTAATTACAACAAGAATTAAATGCAATCATCAAAACATTTCTTTATTTTTGTATCAGAAATACTAATCGCGTATTCAAAATACTTTTTGAGTTATAAAAACACACTATATAAACACGAAGCGCTCGTGGCCTAGTGTAACCGAGTACTTTAAAAGTTTCACAATCCCGCATAGTCGTAAATTTTTTATAATATAAAAAAAAAACCAGAAACTAATGATGCTTATGGAGTGAAAGTGATTTATCAGGATATCGTGGCAAGTGGCAAGCCCTGTGCCTTGCTTACGGAACTTTTAACGTACAGATCTATATGCAAAAAAAATATCTACTGAAATTTGCCGCACTATGTATCTTCATATCACTGCAATGTCTCAGATATCCACTAAAATGCGGTTGGTTTCTGCTATGTGTGATACATATTCATTATCTTAACGTTTTAGTCATAAAAAAATGCACTGTACATACTATTGAAACATCAAAGCTTTTTTAGCTAAATAAATGCATTCAATTATTAAGTTTCATTTTGCCTTCGCTATTCCCGATTTCCCTTTCACGATTTACAATACATCACTTTTTAACCAAAACTTTCGTAGGCCCAATTAACACATTGTTAATTTAATTCCAAATTAACTTATTTGAATTTTTGTCGGAAGAATCCGAACACCGGATTCAAGAATCCAAAAATCGCTCTCTGATTCACAGAGCTTAATCATGGTGACTAGAGACGGAGCGTGTGAACAGGCTCCTTCTGGGCAAACTCGGTCAATCCTAGACCCCGTCTTAACCTTCGGGCTAGATAAAGGTCAAGAGTTAGCCTATTTTTTATTTATAAAAAAAGCTCGCGTCGTCGGTTGCTCGTCTCTGCCAGTGACAAAAGAAAGTAAGTGCTTTCGTCTTTAAGTTAGTAATATGACGCTTTTCTTTTGCCTAAAAGAAAATCAACCTTAGTCCAAAGATAACACTGGGGTCGGAGCAATGATAATTCCTCTGGGATAGTAAAGTCACTCGCCGCACATAAACTACGGGTGAGTAACAGACAATTAATTACATTTATCTATTAGATGTCACAAAACAAACACGGACCACAGCAGAGAAAACAACGAAGTAAAAGAAACCACACACATACACACACGCACACACGCAAATACCTACACACACATACACACACACTCACACACATTTGAATGTGCTTCGTTATCAACCCTTGTATGTCTCCACTGCTAGGGCACGGGTCTCTTCCTGCATCGCAGGAAGGTTAGGCCATACTCCACCACGGGGGCCAAGTCCGGGTTGGTGGAGGATTGTAAGACAGTGGCGGGCCTTACTGTCAGAAGTTATCAAGCCGCCCATAAGGCCTCTGACATGGGTTAACGACTGCCATATATGACAGCCGGCACCAACGGCTTTACGTGCCTTGCGAAGCACGGAAGCGCTCGGAAAAATGCCACTAGCGGTAGTCACGGGACTCTCACCCATCCCGTACCTGACCGCGCCTGTTGTTGCTTAACCAAGTGATTGATTCCAATCACTCGGTTCGCCTAGGCCACGAGCGCTTCAATGTGAATTGAATGTGATTATTATTATTTATTTCCGTTTCGTGATAACGTCTCAAATGAACAGATTAAACTGCTGTATGGCTGATGAAACTGGTAAGGATGATTATAATGATGAATTCTAAGGAAGATCGGTGTCACCTAGTACAAGAATAAATGCGTAAAAGGTTACAAAAGTTACTAAAAAAATATAGAGATTAATACTCGCTTTATTTCAAGACGATGATGATGATTAATGCTAAGAAGGAGCAGTAGTGTCTCCTAGTACAAGCATTACATGCCTAAAAGGTGACTTAAGTTACTAATAAAATAATAATAATTAATACTAGCTTTATTTCAAGACGATGATGATGATGAATAAACTAAAGAATTACACGCCTAAAAGGTGACTTAAGTTACTAAAAATATATAGAGATTAATGCTCGCTTTATTTCAAGACGATGATGATGATGAATAAACTAAAGAATTACATGCCTAAAAGGTGACTTAAGTTACTAATAAAATAATAATAATTAATACTAGCTTTATTTCAAGACGATGATGATGATGAATAAACTTAAGAATTACATGCCTAAAAGGTGACTTAAGTTACTAATAAAATAATATTAATTAATACTAGCTTTATTTCAAGACGATGATGATGATGAATAAACTAAAGAATTACATGCCTAAAAGGTGATTTAAGTTACTAATAAAATAATATTAATTAAAACTAGCTTTATTTCAAGACAATGATGATGATGAATAAACTAAAGAATTACATGCCTAAAAGGTGACTAAAGTTACTAATAAAATAATAATAATTAACACTAGCTTTATTTCAAGACGATGATGATGATGAATAAACTAAAGAATTACATGCCTAAAAGGTGACTTAAGTTACTAATAAAATAATATTAATTAATACTAGCTTTATTTGAAGACGATGATGATGATGAATAAACTAAAGAATTACATGCCTAAAAGGTGACTTAAGTTACTAATAAAATAATAATAATTAACACTAGCTTTATTTCAAGACGATGATGATGATGAATAAACTAAAGAATTACATGCCTAAAAGGTGACTTAAGTTACTAATTAAATAATATTAATTAATACTAGCTTTATTTCAAGACGATGATGGCGATGAATGCTAAAGAAAAGCGGTGTCTTCTAATACAAGAATTACGTGTCTTTAAGGTGACGCAAGTTTTTAAAAATACAAACACTAATACTCACTTTATTTCAAGCTGTCTCGTCAGGCTGTGCGATATTGAAAAGCCCCGGCGTAACTAGGTAGAAATATTAGAACTCGGGGGAAATAAAGTAGGTTTTCGGACATAGTTTGGGTGTCTACTATGTCTAAAGTTCCATGAAGTTTGTCATTGAATAATTTAACGGGTCTTGTGTGCTGCTGATGTGCCGTTCCCGGTAATTCAGAGAAAAGGTCTCAGTTCCAAAATGTTCAGTGACCTGTTTTTTTACGACCTCTGTGGCGCAGCGGTATACCTACCATACAAGAGGTCCCGGGTTCGAACCCCGGCTGGGGACAAGAAAAAAAAACCCAGGTCTTGGATCGTTTTTCGTTGGCGGGCGACGTTGTGATGTGAGTCGGACTTCTCTAGACTTTTGTTTTAGTCAAACCAACAATAATTACTAAAATCGAATATGTTTGCTCTTTGGCGTATATCGCAAGCTCATTCTGAGTTCGTTCAAGCTATTTGCCGAGCACCACACTTGTATAGTATACTATTTTCAACATGTTAAGCTGGTGACTAAACCCAATCCACAGATAAACCTTGTCGGTTTCGGGGGATGGGAGGCAATATATTACATGTATTATTTTTCTTACTTTAAATGAATAAATAAAAAAAAAACATGTTTGAGATGTCGTTGTTTCTGGTTCCCACGACACAGGGTATCCTAGTGTGGGGCCAGAAGCAATGTATGTGCTTGTATGTAAATGCTTGCTATGTAGCTTATAAATGTCCCACTGCAGGGCACAGGCCTTCTCTCTTAATGACTGTCGCGTTACTAACACATAGTGGCATTTTTTCCGAGCGCTTCCATGTTTCGCAAGGCATGCTAAGCAGTTCAGCCAATGCAGAGGCCCTATAGGTGGCTTGATAACTTCTGACAGCAACGCCCGCCACTATCTTACAACCCTCCGCCAACCCGAACTTGGCCCTTGTAGTGGAGTATAGAAGAGACTAGTGCCGCAGCAGTGGGGACATACTAAGGGTTGATACCACACCTGGACTTTATCCGAACATCAGTTTAGACCTAAGAATTATGAAAAGGTGATAGAGCCCAGCATCTTAGGATTAGAAGGATGAACCAAATCTGGAACAACATGCTTCGCTCCAAAATCAAAATCACAATATTGGAGTAGGGACCGCTAAGTAAGCTTGAATTGGGCGCCCCATGTAATTTGTAAGAGTCCAGACAACTGGACAAAATATGACACTGATTGAGTCCTACGCAAGAGATAACGAAAACGTGGACCAAAGTGGAGATGGCGGGCTGACCTCAGGATCTTTTGCCTGATTGGCACGGACGGGCTGATGGACGGCAACAGAGGATTCCTTTCTCAAGCAGTGGGACCCGCAATTGTAATGATAAGAAAATTATGAATCGAATTTGATTGTCTTGTAACGTCTGATTAAGTTTAATCTGATGATTCTCCAAACTGAATAAAGTTGTGGGTTTGATTCCTACTAGGGGCCGCCGTAAATATGTACAAATGGCTGCAGTCTGGGTGTATTTTCATGGTTGTGATAGCGTTGTCTGGTTATAAATTTTATCGGGTTGTGTGATCGAACTCCTCCAAAATGGCTTAGTAGGTCTGGGAATAGGTCGCAGACTAACTAAAATGGTAAACAAAGTTTGCGAGATCATATACATAATATGTAGTCCATGTATTGGAATATTCTTCAATTGGTTTAAACCTTTGTGTATGATAATAGAATGGCTGGCTTGAAACTAATTTAAAAGGGGCGGCCAAGAACCACCTGGAAAAGATCAAAAGACCAAGAGTCCAAGTCGATCGGCACTAGCTGACCCGAATTGGAAGTTGCCGCGAACCACCGTCTGAAGTGGAAATCTGTGGATGACGCCCTATGCTTACCTAGGAGTAAAAGGACCGAAGAAGAGGAAACAATTTTTTAGTGTGTCGCAACCCTAATAGTCCTTTGTGATTGCTGGTTGAGGGTAGTCTGAAACCTTATCAGCCGAAGATGCGAACGGGTATCAGCCATCAGTCTTCTCGTGACCACGATTACTGTAACGTTGTCGAAACTTCAAGGTAAAATAGCAATAAATTACTAGGCAATTACGTTATCAACCCTTATATGTCCCCACTGCTGGGGCACAGGTCTCTTCCCACATCGCAGGAAGGTTAGGCCATACTCCACTACGGGGGCCAAGTCCGGGTTGGTGGAGGATTATAAGACAGTGGCGGGCCGTATGGTCAGAAGTTATCAAGCCACCCATAAGGCCTCTGACATGGCTTAACGACTGCCATTATATGACAGCCGGCACCAACGGCTTAACGTGCCTTGCGAAGCACGGAAGCGCTCGGAAAAATGCCACTAGCGGTAGACACGGGACGCTCATCCATCCCGTACCTTACCGCGCCTGTGTTGCTTAACCACGTGATTGATTCCAATCACTCGGTTCGCCTAGGCCACGAGCGCTTCAGCTAGTAGGCGCTACTAGGCGATTAAGCCCCGGAAATATTGTAACAATGAGGAAACAAATGTAGACTGTTCCGAAGTAGCAGCCCTACTAGGGTCAGCCGGGAGTCGGGATAAAAGTAATTAACTACTTGCTGATGCGGACAGGGTAGGAATTCATGTTATCTCGTGCTCCGCCTGTTTTTCACATTACCACGGTACGCGCCGCTGGACTGATGGCCCCCAGTTAGGGGTCTGTGACAAAGACAGGTGTCCTTGATTTAATTATGTCAAACTAGTTAAGAAAATCACTTCTTGAGCTCTATATCTCTATATCCTATGCTGCCCTATATGTTCCATGTTGTATTTTGTGAATTGCTTTTGTTTTCCTTGTAACTATCGCAAAAAAAGGAGCGGTGATGGCCCAGTGGGTAGAACTATGGATTCGGCAGTGGGAGACCCAGGTTCGATTCCAGTACGGCCATGACCATTGACTTGGTTTTCTAAGTTATGCACGTTTTGAAGTTATAGTAGCAATTTACCAGTCAATTGCGGTGAAGCAAAACATCGTGCCATCATTGGGGGGTAATGCCCATAATCCTCACGCTGGGCATGCGGGTTGGGGATCGCAGTTTGGTGGAATTGTACTGCAGGGCATTACCCCCCAACGATGGCATAACCTTGCGCTATGGCGCTCATTAGCAGAGGGCTATGCCCAGCAGTGGACTAATATAGCCTGAAGAAGAAGAATAAGAAAACATCATGAGGAAACCTGAGTGTATGAGGTGTTGAAATACTTCCGCGTTTGAAATTGCGGATCCGCGGTGGAAAACAAAATCCCTGGCTTTGAACCCTCGACCTCCCGAACGCCTCTCAAGGCTGCGCTACCACCACTTAAGGGGCTACCCCGTGGCTGTGCTAGTTAAAAAATCTTAGCTTCTTTTATAACGTGTCTTTGGAAAAACGTGAACATCATAAATCTTAATAAATATACTCGTAGTAGTTATTGTTTGGACCCACTGACAAGAGTTTAAATCAGTTTTGCTAAAAACAGCCGTTTTTAGCGGACATCGGTTACACTCCTAAGTTGTATCACACGTATCAACACGTATCTTAGTTGTCACAATTTTTAAAATTTATAATTTTAAAAACCTATTTAGAGGCAAAAAATTCCCAGGCCGGGTGTTTAGCTTCTTATGGAGGATTGTAGGACAGTGGCGAGCCTTACTGTCAGAAGTTATCAGGCCGCCCATAAGGCCTCTGACATGGCTTAACGACTGCCATTACATGACAGCCGACACCCACGGCTTAACGTTCCTTGCAAAGAACGGAAGCGCTAGGGTAAATGCCAATAGTGGTTGTAACGGGACTGTCACCATCCAGCACCTGACCGCGCCTGTTATTGCTTAACTCGGGTAATTGATTCTAATCACTCGGTTGGACTAGGCCACGAGCGCTTCATTATGGTATTGAAGTGAATGGACACTATTTTGAAAATATATAAAACTACTTATAATTAGGAAGTTTAATCAGTTTCAGAATTTGTAGTTTGACCCTCGTAAGCTGGGACTCGAATCCACAACGTCGATAGCGCCGCCATACAAATGCTGCTCACAAATAATCTACCTTGTTGCGCAACATTAACGTGTCTAGTGGTAGGTAGCTGTTGAAAAGACCAATCAGCTTTAATTTCACTGAAACGGCGACTTAGCCTGATTAAAACAATTCCGTTGCTAAGAGCTCATACTACGTGCAACTTTGTATCCTGCAGCAAGATAAGCGGAGATGTTTAACGTCTTATGTCATACATAACATAAGACGTAAACTGTCTAAGAAATCTTGCTATCAAGTCTTGCAAAGTTAAATTAATTACGCTTCTAGGTTCTTCTTCTTCTTTTCGTGTCAGCGATTCGACCAGTACTAGACTCTAGGTTAAATCTACGAGTATAATATAAAAATTAATTGCCGAATGTGCTGGTAAGCGCAAATCTCGAGAGCAGCTGAACCGATTTCGCTAATTCTTTTTTTTAGAATATTCCTCGAAGTACGAGGATGGTTCTTACGGAAAAAAAGAAAAAAATAAAGGATCGACTGTTAAGGGGTACGAAGTTCGCTGGACCAGCTACTTAATAATAAAAACTTGCGTACAACACTATCACTTGTCCTGTAGCGATTATGTAACATTTCACGTATACACCTCTCTGCGAAAGCGGAAGGTTTACTTAGCTCTGGCGGAAAGTTGTAAGGCGTAATTGTATCACACATAGTGAATACCGCATTTCAGTGGATATCTAATACGTGACAGTGATATTGAGCCACATATTTATACAAAAATTCCAGTTAATATTTCGTTTTTTGCACACGGGTATAATTAAAACTGTTTTAATACGGATTTATGCTCGTTTATTACATTTTTACAATTTTCCAACGTTTCGGCACTTTTTCAGGTGCCGATGCCGTGGTCCCGGATGACTGAGGTGACAGGCGTCTTTTAGAAAGCATTAACGGTTAGTTTACTACCCTCGGCAAAAATTACAAAAGTTGATTATGAAGTTACGTTCCAAAATAGGCAAACCAATTATTTTTTATATAAAGTCAACAATATTGATTATTAGTAATTGAAGTTAAAATTAAATTTATAAACTAATTACTTTGTAACGCGGGTATAAGGGAAAAGTTACATAATCAGGGTGCTAGTACCAAACTATAATACCCTGTTCTATGGTAATAAGGCAAGGACACCCAGACTCAGGTCATGTATAAAAAATTATGGCGGCCCCCAGTAGGAATCGAATTGACCTCCGGCATGGTAATCAGACGTGATACCGCTAGACCAACGTCAAATTACTAAAATTAGTTATAATGTTTCACTTTGGATATGTACAGGCTTTACTTATAAAAATAATGAAAGAAAAAGCTCCACAATATAAACTTACATACAAACACGCGAAAAGAACAATATTTATGACAAATTAAAAAAGTTATTATATGGAATCAGGCGTTACTTAGCGGATATCCATATTAGCATTAAAATGTGAAAATTACTTAGCTAAATTCCGCCAAAAGATTTTTGGCGGAATTTAGCAAAGTAATTTTCACATTTTAAATAAAAAAATCTCTACAAATAAGGAAAACTTTTTCCACCTGTGCCAAATACTTTTACATTGCAATAAATAATTTAGAATACAGCTAAAATCTTTTACTAACAAAACACGACTTAAGCATCGAACTTTTTTCTTTTAAAATGCGTATTTAACGCACTTTTGAAAAAAAAAAAGTTGATACTTAAAACACTGACCAAAAAAAGAAATCGGACTACGCTATCGCAGACCAAATAAGAACCTAAATTTTTTGAAGTCCGTTATTTTATGACTACCAAATAATTCCGTCACTGTCAGGGTTAATAAATTATGCATAAAAGTAATTAGTACAAAATGGGAGTTGAATTAAGGGAAACACAAAATGTAGTCAACCATCACACAGAGCACGCTCCTTTAGACAACAATTTAACACCGCACAAAGGAAAATTTCGAGCTGAAAGCTGAACCAAGAGCAACAAGCAAATTGCGAAATGCATTTCATATTAGCAGGCGAGACGTCAGGGCGTCCTGTTTTATTTATCTGTCAGCGTGGTTCGCAAGATGCGGCCGGGTCAGTATCCCACTGCGACAGTATTACTATTGGTCATAAGCTGGTCTTTACTGGCCATTAATAACCTCTTTGAATAAGAGGTCGGACTCTTCTGACAAAAAGTCAATTAAATGATTCCAGAATTAAGAATTAAGTGAGATGTCTTCGTTTTTTTTCTAAAACTTTACATTATTTTTATTATTTTTTATTATAATTATTATTAATTACGGACGTTTATAGTGATAACTTCTGACAGTAAGGCCCGCCACTGTTTTACAATCCTCCAGTAAAAATCGAAAAAAATCGTACCTACTCAGTTCGATAGCGTAATTTTATTGAAATACGATTGCTCTAAATTTTGGACTGCTGGTGGTTTGATATAATAATTATCCTGTAGCATTAATTGAATTATTAAAAACAAGTGGTGAAACAAGGCGTCCTTTTATTTTTGTTTATTGATTCTTTTATGTCACTTAAATTTTAAAATGAAATCGTACAATAAGGCGAAATTAATGCCATAAACATTTCCCACCAGACAACCGCAAGAGGTAGAAGAAAAAGTTCGCGGATTCTCCGCGGTCTCAATTTAATTGGACAGGTTATATTGTTATAAACTTTGTAGTTTACTCGCACCGATGAGTGTGGCATAGTTACCATAGTTACAATCTTAGACAAAGCAGCACTAGCCCTCCTACTGTTTCGTACAATTCTCTATATTCAGAGACGATTCGATTCCTAGAACTCGGCGCGGTGGGAAGACATCTGTGCGCATTAATAACGGAACACGCATTGGATTATCCAACTGTGGAGAATATGAGACACACGATTACTATTTAGTGCGCATCCTTGAATTAAACATTTGTATGTTCTACGTGTAAATAAAAATTAATTTATTTTGTATCGATATCAACCCTTTCTTGGTCAACACTGCTGGGGCACGGGTCTCTTCCTGCACCGTAGGAAGGTTAGGCCGTACATCACTACGGTGGCCCAGGCCGGGTCGGTGCAGGATTGTAAGGCAGTGGCGGATCTTACTGTCAGGAGTTATCAAGCCGCCATTAAGGGCTCTGACATGGCTTAACGACTGATATTACATGACAGACTTGCAAAGCCTGCAAGCGCTTGGAAAAAATCTACTAGCAATAGTCACGGGATGGTCACCCATACAGCACCTAACCATGCTGTTGGTGTTTATTGTAAGTGATTGATTCCAATCACTTGGTTCGACTAGGCCACGAGCACTTTGCTGGAATATAAACTTACGCATAAAAACTTAAAACATAGATATAAAGCTTTACAAAATGTTACTCTTTCAAAGACGTATAATACTGCTGAATTTTCCGACACGATTTGTATCTTTTCTACGCCATTCAAAGCATTCTGCCATCAAAGCATTTCCAGCTCGAGCAAGATTTGTTAGACGATGTTATGCAAATTCGCTTCATTCATTACGACTCTTGTGTCAAAACAGGAAAGCGCTAGGCAGCATGCTTTCATAGCTATTTGAGACTGAGTGAGTACAGTCGACATCGAGCTCAACCATTTTATCGACATCCCTATGAATATTACTGATATCAACCCTTTGTATGTCCACACTTCTGAGGCACGGGACTCTCCTGCATTGCAGGAAGATTAGGCTAAACTCCACGACGGGGGCCTAGTCCGGGTTGGTGGACGATTGTAAGACAGTGGCGGGCCTTAAATTCAGAAGTTATCAAGTAAGTAAGTCCGTAAGTCCAGCCTTGAAACTGGTACCGGCACCCTAAAAATAAGAATTCTCTGTTTTGATATCAACCATTGCACGTCCCCACTGTGTTGGCCCTTACTTAATCTTGATGTACTCCCCAGCTGGGGCGCGGGTCTCCTCCTGCATCGCAGGAAGGTTAGGCCATAATCCATCAAGAGGGCCAAGTCCACGTTGGTGGAGGGGAGGATTATATTATAAGGCAGTGAAGGGCCGCTGATATGGCTTATTAACTTCCCTGTCCATATATAATAAAATTCCAATTCCCCACATCCACAGTTAGATAATTGTATGTCCGAAGATGTGTTGAAAATGACTCAAATGTGACTCATGAACTTATTCCAATACACTCCTCTGAGTTATAAATGACCCTTGGACAGGAAACTTTTTAACGGCTGCTATAACATGTCTTGCGAAGTACGGAAGCGCTCGGCAAAAATGCCACTAGCGGTAGTCACGGGATGGTGACCCATCCAGCTCCTGACCGCGCTTGGTGTTGCTTAACCTTAATGATTAACTCCAATCACTCGGTTTCACTAGGCCACGAGCGCTTCCTTGTTTTCTTAACTCATCTGAATTTCTAAGTCTTCTCTATAGTCAAATATATTTATTCATATTGCCGAATAGAACCATAATACAATCTGTTTTTATGCCCTTCATTTTTAAATCTGTTTGGAAATGTTGTGACACATTGTAGTTTTCCACGCGTCACGTACCAGATTCTGTTGCGGAATTTATATCGATACGGCGGGATAGACAAATATTAGTGAAGCGCGAAATTGGGCTAGTTCCCAACACGACATGCTGTCAAGCCTTATTGGAAAAGCGTTCAAAAGTTGCACCAATCAGGATCCAAAATAGAAACCAATCAACCCCTGTACGTGTCTGCGAAGTTACGTTAAAAATATTACATTTTTATTTTCCTTTTCGTGTGAAAACTTTACCTGTGATTCCGGGTACAGCCGCAATGATTCGTTCAATCTACAATTCGGCGTATGTAAATTGTATAACAATAATTGAACATACTCGTATTTACAGTTTTGTTTTCGTTTCTTTAAATTATGTCCTGGCTTTTCTTTCTACGCAGATTCTTCTTAATAAAAAAAAATCACACTTACGATGCTATTTCAAAAAGTACGATATCAACGCCCCACCGTACGTCCCCACTGCTGGGGCACGGGTCTCTTCCTGCATCGCAGAAAGGTTAGGCCATACTCCACCACGGGGGCCAGTTCCGGGTTGGTAGAGGATTGTAAGACAGTGGCGGGCCTTACTATCAGAAGTTATCAAGCCGCCCATAAGGCCTCTGATATGGCTTGACGACTGCCATTACAAAGGCAGCCGATACCAAAGTCTTAAAGTGCCTTGCGAAGCGCGGAAGCACTCGGAAAAATGCCACTATCGGTAGTCACGGGACGGTCACTCATTCTGCACCTGTCCGCGCCTGTTGTTGCATCTTCTTCTTCTTCAGGCTATATTAGTCCACTGCTGGACATAGCCCTCCCCTAATGAGCGCCATAGTGCCAGATTGTGCCATCATTGGGGGGTAATGCCCATAATCCCCACGCTGGGCATGCGGGTTGGGGATCGCAGTTTGGTGGAATTGTACTGCAGGGGGCGCTGCTGCCCACCCCCCGGTTTAACTTGTAACACTAACCTCTTGAGGTGCTCTGCCTGAGGGGCTAGGTTTCTGCGCGACCCGGTGAAATACTACCCGGGTTGGCGCTTTCAAGGATGCCTATGGGGACTACTCACAAATGACTACGCTTGGATTCCAAAAACCGACACCATTTAATATACACAGACCTAATATTTACATAACTAATCCTACACACTCAAATTGACTCTCACTTAACCTACCACTGGTTTTAACCATTGTCCCTGTATTATCACTGTCTTTGTTACACACCGACACTCACACAACTTAACTACTGATGAACACTAGGGGCGACTTGCTCACTATTATTAACTGCTGTACTTATTCCCGGTGAGAGGTACCTACGACTCTCAATGATCCTGGAGTGGCCGATATCGGGATCCCCAACATACCGCTCTCAGGATTCCCTATTATCTGGGGTGGCCACCATCGGGAACCCCAACGTGCCAGCACCCAGAGGCTAAGGTGGGCACACGATATGTCCTAGGCCGGCTAATATCGGCGAACCAACATGCCATGCCCTAGGACATCTCGTGAGTGGCATCGGCTAACCTCGGATGGGCCCACAGAGGCGGACCACTGTACCGCTTCCGGCGATCAGCCGATGTGCCCTCACTTGCTCCTCAACCCTCTACAGATCGGGATCCCCTCCGACTGTCCTGAAGCCCTACCGGGACTCCCACAGCGAACCAGAAACCCCTTAAATTGACACCGGGACCGGACCTACGGTGAACGTCTTTACTGGTAGTGGGAGCCGCTCGACTGAGCTAGCGCTGCGCCTTTTATATTCGCGTCGCCGCCGTGCCGCGCCTCCCGCCAGTCCTTGCTGGCGTCACTGCATGCGGCGCCCCGCGCCGCGGGCCGCGCTCCGCTGGCGCCTTGTCACGCCGTGCCTGCGTGGTGCTTGTGGTGTGGCTGGTGACGTGGTCAGCTACGTCACATTCCCCCCCTTCGTGTGAGGATTTTTTCCTGTGGGGAAAAAATCAGCATTACAGAAACGCCCAGAAGGGTTGCCCTAACACTTTACTCCTTTACGCGTTTTCCCCGACTGTCTAATAACACGAACTTGCCTTTTAATCCTTTTCCTAGAACATTTTAGTTGGTTACTTTGTTATTAACTTGTTTTGTAGCTCTTTAGCTGTTTTATTTACACGATTGTAACCTGATAACCTCCCGACAATACAATTTACCGATAAATAAGCTGTCATGGACTTTTTTTTTTTTTTTTTGCGTTCCGTTCTACGGCTACTTGTCGCCCCTAGTATCGATTACTAATTTAGTAACTAAAATAAAATCGTTCGTAAAAAAATAAAGTTGTACCGAGAATTTATTTGTTCCGTTTTCTGTAAATATCATCTTTTATTTTTCTGTGTGGTATTCCTTTAAATCCTTTACGTGGCTTGTTATCAATCGCCTTCTTCGTGCCTGGTCACTTAACTTAAACATTACGGGTGACATTATCTCGACTATTCTATAGGGTCCTGAAAACTTTGGTGCTAGTTTCGCACAGAAGTCTCGACCCGCGTTTGAGAGTGGGAATTCTCTTTTCAGTACTAAATCCCCTAGGCGTGGTTCCCACTGTCTCCGGTGCTTGTCATAATGTATTTTTTTGTCTGTTCGATGCCGTGTTCTGATGTATTCGTGCTAGTTCATATACCTCCTCGATTCTTTGTCTTTCTTTTAGGGCTGGTGTAGGGAAATCGTTTCTATCTCCTGGCATTTTCAGTTCTCTTCCGAACAGCATGAAGGCCGGCGTATATTTAGTTGATTCTTGTCGTGATGTGTTAAGTGCGAAGTTAAACTCTGGCAAGAACTCGTCCCATTTTTTGTGGTTTTCAGATATGTAAGCTGTTATCATTGATTCTAACGTCTTGTTAACTCTCTCTGTGGGGTTACATTGTGCTGAATAGGGAGGTGTTAGTCTTTGTTCGATGCCGTATTTCTTGAGTTCGTCCTGAAACTGTTTACTGACGAATTGTCGGCCATTATCGGACAAAATTGTTCTAGGACATCCGTAGCGCATAAGAATGCATTCTTTCAGGGCTCTTATTATGGTCGTTGCGGTTGCTGTTCTCAGTGCTCTTACTTCGGTCCACTTTGTAAACTTGTCGTGGAATACTATTATATAGTTGTACCCTTTCGATGACCTTGGGAGTGGTCCTATTAGATCCGTTGTTATTGTTTGCCATGGTTCTGTATCATTGTTTACGTGCATTAAGCCTGCTGTTTTTGTTTGCTGTGGTTTATTTCGTTGACAAGTTTCGCAGTTTCTCACGTATTTTGCAACATCTCGGTACATTCCTGGCCAGTAGTACCGTTGAGCTATCTTATTTAAAGTTTTGGCTGTTCCCAGATGGCCCGCGTTAGGTGAATCGTGGTTCTCCTGGAGTATCTCTGTCTTTGAACTTTTCGGTATGCAAAGTTTCCATTCTGATTGCGGTTGTATCTTTACCCCGTATGACATACTTCCGATCTTCTTGTAGAGTTTTTTGTCTCTGATGCAGTAACTCGGATCTATATTTGGTGTTTCTTCGGTTTGTTTCTTTTTCCCTTCATACCAGTTATCCGTCGTGGTGTTCATATCTGTAGTACATACCGGGTTTCGCGATAACTCGTCTGCTACTTGGTTTTCTTTACCGCTTCTATACTGTATTTGGAAATCGTACTGTTGTAGTTGCAGTGCCCATCTAGCAAGTCTTCCCGAAGGGTTTTTAAGATTATTCAGCCATTTCAGTGCTTGGTGATCGGTCAGTACTGTGAAATGGTATCCCTCCACGAATGCTCTCATTTTCTCGATCGCCCATACCACCGCCAGACACTCCTTTTCCGACGTCGAATATCGTGTTTCCCGTGGTAGCAACGATCTACTCGCGTACATGATTACTTTTTCCTGTCCTTCATGTTCCTGTGTTAGTACGGCTCCTAGTCCGACGTCACTGGCGTCGGTCTGAATTGTGAACGGTTTCGTGAAGTCTGCTCTCGTTAGTACCGGGCTTCGAGTTAGTAGTTGTTTCATTGTGTTGATTGCCTTTTCCTGTTCTTTTCCCCATGCGAATTTTTGTTCTTTCTTCAGTAGTCGGACCAGTGGTTCCATTATTTCAGCGTATCCTGGTATGAACTTCCTGTACCAAGACGTCATTCCGATGAATCTTCTTAGTTCCTTTACCGTTGTTGGCGCTTTCAGTTGTATTATTGCTTTAACCTTGTTCTCGTTCATTTTTATCCCTTCCCTTGTTACGACGTGTCCCAAGTACTCTACTTCGGCTTGACAGAACTCGCATTTCTCTCTGTTGATGTTTAGTCGGGCCTCTCTTATTCTTTTGAAGATCTCTCTTAGGTGGTCCACGTGTTCTGTGAAGGTGTTGCTGCATACTATTATGTCGTCCAGATAAACGTAGGCGTTTGGTTCTAACTCTGGTCCGATGACCATGTCCAGTAGCCGTTGAAACGTTGCCCCACTAGAGTGCAGACCAAAAGGCATTACTCTGAATTGGTATAGTCCTCGTCCCGGGACTGTGAATGCTGTATAAGGTTTGCTTTCGTCTTCCAAAGCCACGTTCCAGTATCCATTCTTGAGATCCAGTTTCGAGAAGTAGTTAGCGTTTCTTAGTTTTTCTAAGGTATCATCTATTTGGGGTATCGGGTATGCGTCTTTCTCTGATATCTCGTTTATCCTCCTGAAATCAATACAGAATCTGTAGTCCCCATTCTCTTTCTTCGCTAGTACAATTGGTGAGCTGTATGGACTGCTTGACTTTTCTATCACCCTGTCTTCCAACATTTTTGTAATCTTTTCATCTATTATCTGTTGTAGTTTGGGATTTCTTGGATAATACTTTTGTTTCACCGGTACTGTATGTTTCATTTTTATTTTATGTTTCAGCCAAGTGTTTCCTTTTGCCGTTCTTTCGCATGCCTCAAATTCCTGCTGTAATATTTTCTTCAGTCTCTGTTCCTGGTCTTCTGTTAGGGTATCGGTTATGACTTCTGTTTCTCTTGATTTTGTTTCTTGTTTTACCTGTGGTTTTTCCCATGATAATTTGAGGCCGATTCTGTTTATTATATCCATCCCTATTATATTTATTGCGGAACCGGGGAGATAGCTTACTTGGTGCACAAAGCTTATCCCATTGATTTCTAATTCCAGAGCAAATGCTTTTGTGATACTTAATGTACTACCATCAGCTAGTGTGATACTGCGTTTACATATTAGTTCTTTGGCTGCTCCTCCTGTTAGGCAAAACAGATACGTTTCTTGGTTAATATACGAATTAGTTCAATTCAATTCAATTCAATTTATTTCAACGTAAAGAATTTACATTCTGTTTGCTGAATGTCAAAGTACAATGTAACATGAAAGTGAAAGCCGCCGCCTTCGGGCCATAATGTAGTGGAGAAAAAGGCAGCGGGAAAAAAAAACTCCACTCTGACCATCTTTTCTCAAGTCTTAAATCTAATACATTAGATACCACCTTTACGCATAAGATTCCATGATTGCCATTAATAACTTTAAATGTTAAGGCATTATTAAATAAATATACTTTTTTACATAGGCCGTGAAAACATGACAAGTGCTGCGGCCAGACACACGAACAGCACTCGTTCACGAGCATAACGCAGAGGTCAGCCATCATCAGTCTCAACCATTTTGGAGGGAGATAGATGACCCGGCCACCACGCCACCATTCGAATGACCTTTAGCAAACCTGCAGATTAAGTTTTTGTCAGTTATAGAATGAATGATATATTTACTAATATGCAATCACGTCGTCTGTACAAACTTAAATTAAAATATGACATACATAACTAACACTGAGGATTGCAGTGATTCGGTTGCTACATATAAAATATTTATTTAATAACTATGATTTACTCGTTGTGGAATTGGTCTACTGCCAAGGGCTTACATCATTTATAAAGTCATCTATTCTATAATAGGCCTTTTTACACAGCGCCTTTTTAATGAAATTTTTAAATTTGCTGTCAGGCAGGGATAGAATATGTTCTGGAATTTTATTGTAAAAACGTACACTTAGTCCTACAAAAGATGCATTTACCTTGGCTAATCTGAATTTAGATAAAGCAACTTTGTTTCTGTTTCTAGTGTTTACGTTATGGATATCCCTGTTTAATTTAAATGTTGTTAAGTTTTTTCGTACGTACATTATGTTATCGAATATATATTGGCAAGCCATCGTTAGAATTCCAATTTCCTTGAAAATATCCCTTAGCGATTGCCTGGTAGGTAAATTGTAGATAGCTCTAACAGCCCTTTTTTGTAGAATAAAAACTGTTTCTATATCTGCCGCACGCCCCCATAGTAACAAACCATATGACATAATACTGTGAAAATAACTGAAATATACAAGCCTCGCAGTTGACACATCTGTTAGTTGCCTAATTTTTCTAACTGCAAATGCGGCTGAACTTAACCTACCCGCTAGATTTTTTATGTGTGGACCCCATTGCAGTTTCGAGTCTATTGTAATACCTAAAAACACCGTGGACTCTACTAAGTCTAGTCTGTCACCAGCTATAATTAAACTTGTGTCCACTTTTTTTACATTGGGCAATGAAAACTTTATACATTTTGTCTTTTTCGCATTCAACATGAGATTGTTTACAGTAAACCAGTTTAACACTTTAGAAAGGGCGTTGTTTACATCGTCTAGATTAGATTGACCTCTCTTGATTTTAAAAATTAGAGAAGTATCGTCTGCAAACAATACTATTTGTGACAATTTCTCAACTAGGTAGGGCAGATCATTTACATATACTAAGAAGAGGAAAGGCCCCAAAATAGAACCCTGAGGAACTCCTATTTTAACATCAGATCCAGAAGACTTAACCCTATTTATGTCAACTTTCTGAACTCTGTATGCTAAATATGATTGAAGAAGAGCTAGAGATCCATTACTGAGACCGTATCTGTTCAATTTACAAAGGAGCGTTTTATGGTCTACACAATCAAAAGCTTTAGAAAGGTCACAGAAAACTCCGATAGCATCCTGCGCCTCCTCCCACGCATCAAAGATGTGATTCATTAATGCCACTCCTGCGTCGGTCGTTGAACGACCCTTAGTGAAACCGAATTGTTTATTATGAAAGAGTTTATTTAAACTAAAGTGTGTCAGTTGATCCCGTATCTATTAGTGCTTTGAAAGTCTTGTTTCTTACCTTCATGTCGACGTAGTGTCTATTGTCTTTCCTTTCATCCTCTCCTGAGGTGTTGGCGTATTCATTTCTCCTGGTTCCTTCTAGGTTCCTCCCTGATTCACAACAATTTCGCGACAACTTGCCTATTACTCCACATTGCCTGCAGAAAATAGCTCTTCTTCCCCTACATTCCTTCGATTGATGGCCGTATTTTCCACAGTTCCAGCAGCATCGTATCGTCTCGTATGTCGGGGTTATCTTGCGACCTGTTTCTGGCATGTTTCGTGTCTGGTCTAGCCACCTTGAGTTTGCTATTGGCGAGTATTGACGTTCTGTTATAGCCGTATGATAGTTGTTGCGTTCCTGCTGTATTTTCTCGTACTCATTCGCTAGGATGATCAGGTCCCGAATGTTCTTGACGTCTTGTCTCTTAGCATAGCACTTGTAGTCTGGATGCATGTTTTGGTATATTCGTTCTAACTTCTCTACCTCGTTCATTTTTCCGTGTCTTCGGATAAGTGTTTGTAGGTCTATCAGATAGTTAATGAAACGCTCTGTGTACCCCTGTTTTCGTGAAATAATTCTTTCAAGTAGCTCTGTTTCAAAATTTCTTGGGAAGTAATATTCTTTGAATTCTTCTGTAAATTCTGCAAAGGATTTCCACTGTGAGCTGTTGTTTCTATGCCATAGGAGCGCTTTCCCTTTGAGAACTTTTGGCAATACGGCTAGTGCTGCATCAGGCTTCGTATCATTTATTTTTATTAGTTCTTCCAACCTTTCCAGGAATTCAACTGGATCTTCCCCGATGTCGAACACCAGATCCATGTTGGTGAGCATGGTGATCGAGGTTTTCTCCATGTTTGTCATGGCTTCAGCAAATTCTTCTGTATCTTCTTCTATGACAGTTTCGTTCGGTTGTACTTGTTCTTCCCGCCTTATCTCTTCCACTACTGCTTTTCTGATGGTGTCTACTGTTTGCCCGTCTGTCGTTATGCCTTTTTCTCTTGCTACTCTGGTCAGTTCGTCCTTCTTCAGGGCGTAAATCCAGGAAGTTGGCATTTGTTTCCCTCGCAACTTCAGGTTCTGTTTATTTAGATATGCAAGTCTTTCACCAATTTCTTCGCGATTATTTTTATTTTGCTGGGGTTCGCACTCGATGACTTCCCTGACTACACTGTTAAGTTCTCTGACTGACTCTGACTTTTATAGGTTTATAAATAGGTAATTATGTTTGTCTATCGTAACACTGTATTTTAATCATCTACTTCACACGCTTCTGACTTTAGTATAATCGTCGTTTCGTCACTTGTGTGAGTATGGTCCCTAGGATATATGGGTTTTAAACGTTGGGCGCCATTGTAACACTAACCTCTTGAGGTGCTCTGCCTGAGGGGCTAGGTTTCTGCGCGACCCGGTGAAATACTACCCGGGTTGGCGCTTTCAAGGATGCCTATGGGGACTACTCACAAATGACTACGCTTGGATTCCAAAAACCGACACCATTTAATATACACAGACCTAATATTTACATAACTAATCCTACACACTCAAATTGACTCTCACTTAACCTACCACTGGTTTTAACCATTGTCCCTGTATTATCACTGTCTTTGTTACACACCGACACTCACACAACTTAACTACTGATGAACACTAGGGGCGACTTGCTCACTATTATTAACTGCTGTACTTATTCCCGGTGAGAGGTACCTACGACTCTCAATGATCCTGGAGTGGCCGATATCGGGATCCCCAACATACCGCTCTCAGGATTCCCTATTATCTGGGGTGGCCACCATCGGGAACCCCAACGTGCCAGCACCCAGAGGCTAAGGTGGGCACACGAGATGTCCTAGGCCGGCTAATATCGGCGAACCAACATGCCATGCCCTAGGACATCTCGTGAGTGGCATCGGCTAACCTCGGATGGGCCCACAGAGGCGGACCACTGTACCGCTTCCGGCGATCAGCCGATGTGCCCTCACTTGCTCCTCAACCCTCTACAGATCGGGATCCCCTCCGACTGTCCTGAAGCCCTACCGGGACTCCCACAGCGAACCAGAAACCCCTTAAATTGACACCGGGACCGGACCTACGGTGAACGTCTTTACTGGTAGTGGGAGCCGCTCGACTGAGCTAGCGCTGCGCCTTTTATATTCGCGTCGCCGCACAGTGCCGCGCCCCTTAGACAATAATAAAAAAACCTTATGTGCAATTGCATGTATTTATTGATTTTGCTGCATAGGTTAGTAGTCAACACATAACGGGTACCTGTTTTTATGACCTCCTACCCTCTAATGAGGTAATTATGACCGGTCCAATTCGTCGTTTTAATGCATTGCGTATATTGCGTTTTACGTTACAAAAAGTCAGTTGCGGACAGTGCATCACAGTGTCGAAATTAGCAAGTGTTTAGGACCACCAACTATGGAGATTTCAAGCCAAGGTATGTAACTTTAAAATAATAATTTAATCAAGTTCTTGCAGTATCTATGTTTGTTTCTGTGTGTATCCAAAGTAACTGTTCCAAATGTGCTAAAAGTTAAGCAAACTCAAACTTTGAAGAAGGTTTTAAAAAAAACGTCACATAACGTTTTGTAATTCTTATGTAATATTGTTACTAGACTAATAAACTTACTTATACATAATTTTTATCTGCTTCTGCTTGCGATTTATTTTGTTACAATTTTTTTTCTAGGGACAGGCAGGCAATCAAAAACGCAGACCTAGCGGAAGTATGGTTAGAGAGTGACAAAATCAACCAAAAGTCAGCCCTTTTTATCAAGATTTGTTCTTTGTTGAACCTTATATAATGACCTTGTCATTTTCATGAACAAGTGACGAAGAAATGCCGGTTTTTTGCCGTACAATAGAGAAAAAATGGAAAGAAGCTGGTCAGAGCCGCCATAGATTTAAAAAACGGTACGAATCTTGGCTGCAGCAGGAAATATGCATGCCGGAATGTACGGCAAGTACGCTAGCAGTTGAAGAAAACCAGCCTGACCCTAGTCGTCCCCGTGGCAGGCCGCGCAAGCCCTTTGCTGAAGCTTCACTGAAGACCAAGAAAATTAAGATTTAGTTGCTAATACTTCGACAGAAAGTGAGGCATCTTTTGTAACTACTCATCAAGAAATAGCTCTATGCCTTGATTTAGACTTATCAAAGAGGAAGTACAACCTATTAAGGTCTACGGTAATGCCGTGCACCCGAACTGTACATGCGTGTGAGATAATTGGGTCACTTTCCTTAATAATTGGCCAACTATCAGAGGACGAACTGAAGGCAAGAAACAAAGAGGCAACAAAACCCCGATTATTTCACACCCGTAAATGCTCAAGATCAAAGTCAAACCAAGACTTGATGAGAGGTCTCCTGTTGAGCTCTGAACCGCTTGTTCCATCAAAGAGAAGGGTCATTTCAAATAAATGTATTAAAGTTACTATAGATATTGGAATATACTTCAAACAAGCTCAGGAGCCCTCCTCATAGGTCGTGTAATTAGTAAATATAAAAATGGAAATGTTTGTTTTGATTTATATGATTATTTGTTTTTGAACATTGTTAAAATTGAAGATATTTTACGAATATGGGTAGAACTTACCTGTACGTGTAAAAATATTATTATTTTTATTTAAGGTTGTTTTAAATTACGAACAAATTAATGTAAATACAGAATTGTAGGTAATTGCGAATTGTTTAAATTGTAATTAATTTTTATATGAAGAGTTTTAACGCTATAAGTGGTATAAAACTCATAAAAAATTATAGATATATACAATATTAATACATCTGAATACAAATTATTTAAAAAAAATGCATATATATTGAGTTATGATTTTTGTCTTCCACCCCATACAACTCGCGGCACTGTGCGCCGCCGTGCCGCGCCTCCCGCCAGTCCTTGCTGGCGTCACTGCATGCGGCGCCCCGCGCCGCGGGCCGCGCTCCGCTGGCGCCTTGTCACGCCGTGCCTGCGTGGTGCTTGTGGTGTGGCTGGTGACGTGGTCAGCTACGTCACAAACTTTTACCTGCGGGAAGAATTTAGGTTGGTGCTATTCTTTAGGCCGACACCACACAGCCTGCTTGTTGTTGCTTAACTCAAGTGATTGATCCAATCACTCGGCTCGACTGGGCGGTTTCGTCGCGTCTTCAGTTCGGACTCCGAAACTCTCGGCTCTGAGGGTCGGACTGGCAACGGGCTAGGGCTGATACTAATCCGTGTGGACTAGCGCGACACCGTGTCACGTGTCGCAACAATTTCGGATTAGACGCGCGCGGCGGCTCAAAAAATAAAGGGAGCGACAACATAATCTCTTTGACATGGTGTTAGGTTTGGATTGACTGCTTCCTTTTTTGTCGATAGGCTAGAAATTCTTCTTCTTCTTTGGTGCCTTTACGCCTCCGTGGAGTCTGCGGCTGACACAAGGGCTTTCCATTTATCTCAGTTCATGGCAAAGGATGGTAACTCCAGCTTAGTTTTTCCCTTCTACTTCGTCTCAGAGAGAACGGATCTCTTTCACGACTGGGACGATTTATAAAGGATAGAAATTAATGTAACGTTTTTTTACGTAGCCTATAAACGCCCCACTGCTGGGCACAGGCCTTCTCTCAGAGGGAGGAGTTAGGGCTTAAATACCACGCGTGCCCAGCGCGGATTGGCAATTATAAGCGCTCAGGTATTAGAACGCGTCGTACACTCAGGTTTCCTCACGACATTCTCCTTCACAGTTAGCGTGTAGTATTGCTACTACAACTTTACAAATGTACATAACATAGAAAACAAAGTCATTGGTACATGCCCGCACTGAGAATCGAACCTGTCAGAACAAGCTCTAGCTTCCGAGTTTACTGTTCATTCATTCATTCATTCATTCGTTCGTTCGTTCGTTCGTTCGTTCGTTCGTTCGTTCGTTCGTTCATTTATTCATTCATTAAAACTGTTGAAGCACTTAAATAAATTTACAATGCAGCGGACAATGCTTTAAGCATTGTTCTACTCACTGGGCTATGTTCGCCCCTTCTGATGTAATCTAGACGCAAAAAAACATTGGAAAAAACTATCCGAGACGCCTTGAAATTCCTTCGTCATCATCAGCATCATTGACGCCCACTGCAGGACCTCCCTCATCTTTTTCCAAGCTTTTCAGTCTTAAGCCGTTTGCACCCGTTTTTTTTTTTGTAACTTATATACCTACGTCCCACTGCAGGGCACACGCATTCTCTGTCAGACAGGGATAATGGGCTTAATTACGACGCGTGCCCACCGCCAATGGGAAACTTCACTCTTCAGAAACGTAGAGTTCCTCACGATATTTTCCTTCACCATCAGCGAGTGGTATTGCTACTATTACTGCTAGTGGTATTGGTATTTTAAAAATTACTGTCGTCGTCGTCAGGCTATACTACTCCATTGCTGGACATAGCCCTCCCCTAAAGAGCGCCACATTGTGCTATCATAGGGGGTAATGCCCATAATCCCCACGCTGGGCATGCGGGTTGAGGATCGCAGTTCGGTGGAATTGTACTGTAGGGAGCGCTGCTGCGGAGGTCCGGTCAAAAACGGGGGGGTCCCCGTTTTTGTCCCTTAGTCGCCTTTTACCATACCCGCGGGAAGAATTGGGTTGGTATTATTCTCTAGGCCGACACCACACAGCAAACGTGCCCACCGCAGATTGGTAATTTCTAGTGAGGTAATGGTGCGTTAGAACCCCGGCTCCTCAATCGGGAGGTCGTGGGTTCCAATCACGGCATGTACCAATGACTTTGTTTTCTAAGATGTGTAGGTATTTCTAAAGTTATTGTTCCAATACTACTCGCTTACGGTGAAGGAAAATAGCTTGAGGAAACGTGAGTGTCTGAAATATTCAATTACCTTAGCGCTTTCAATTGCCAATTCCGCATTGGGCGCGCGTGGTATTTGAGCCTATACTCTCTCTCTCTCTCTCTGAGAGAGGGCCTGTGCTCTGCAATGGGACTTATATAGGCGACGCAATAGTCTGATTAAAGAACGTTGTGGACTGATAGAGGATGTAGTGACTAGAATTGAGAAAGGAATGTTGCGTTGGTTTGGACATACGGAGAGGATTAAGTAAGAAAGATTGACGAAACAAATATATATTGCGAATGTAAGTGGAAGGGCTGGTAAGGGACGTCCCAGGCAGACAAAAATCGACCAAATAGATGAAATATTAGCAAAGGGAAAGATTAAAAGTACCGGAACCGGCGTGCGTGCATGCAACGACTTATGAACGTTGTTGAAGCGAAGGTGATCTGTCAGGCTCGTGGCCAGTGGCTGTCCCTAGTCTCTGCCTACCAGGCGTTAGGTTATATATGTATGAATGTATGTATGTATGTATGAATCATATATAGGCTACATAAAAATAGAGCTCGCCTACCTACAAATGTTTTACTTTACAGCAAACTAAAGTAAAAGGTACTTTATTAAATAAAAATGGTTAAGAATCAATCAATGAATCAAACTACAACCGCACATCAGAGGCAGTGTAGCGAAACCCTTTTGGGGACAAGACGTAATCTGTTTGACACGTTACAGGTCGGTTTTCGTCATCAGCCTACCGCAAGCTTAATAAGGTGGGAGTTGACGAGACACGTCATGATTAGAATAATAACTGGGTCAACTTTCGCGATACAGTAGATAAGATAAGATAAGAATATGCTTTATTATACACTAGAGCAAATATTATAAAACATGAAATGAAATGAAAGGGTTTTACTCAAAGTAGCGCAGAAACTGCGGCTTAATGAACGTTACAATTCAAACTAGGTGCCCATTTCAAAATCTAGATAATATTGGAGAAAAAATGAACAAAAAAAAACTCCAAACTTAGTCTTTAAATACAAAGTTACTTTAAATGTAAAGATACAAAGTAGTTTTAGCGGCCAAAAAGCAATTTTTTTCAGACCATCCTCTGACGGAAGTTGCTGAAGGAAATAAGAGATGGGTAGTCGGTGCAAATATGAATATATTAATATACAACTTATATAACAATACGAGTATGCCTACATAAACAGTTACATATTTATTATATATATATATATATATATAAACGTACATAAATACGTTATAGTAACAATCTACGCGATGAGGAAATAAAGACAATATATCGTTATCGTTATCAACCCTTGTATGTCCCCATTGCTGGGGCACGGGTCTCTTCCTACATCGCAGGAAGGTTAAGCCATACTCCACCACGGGGGCCAAGTCCGGGTTGGTGGAGACAATATTGTGTATCTAAATGGAGACATATGGAAAAGACAAAATAAAAAGGAGCTTTTGCTTTTAAAGACAGCTAAGGAAGGGGAGCGCCTGAAGACTGCTGGGTTACCCAGCGTGTTACAAGTGAAATGAAATGGAATGAAAAGGTTTTATTCAAGGTAGCGCAGAAACTGCGGCTTAATGAACGTCACAATTCAAACTAGGTGTCCATTTCAAAATCTAGATCATTTAGGAGAAAAAATGGACAAAAAAACTCCCGAAGGTTAGGCCGTACTCCACCACGGGGGCCAAGACCGGGTTGGTGGAGACAATATTGTGTACCTAAATGGAGACATATGAAAAAGACAAAATTAAATTAAAAAAAAAAGGAGCTTTTGCTTTTAAAGACAGCTAAGGAAGGGGAGCGCCTGAAGACTGCTGGGTTACCCAGCGTGTTACAAGTGAAATGAAATGGAATGAAAAGGTTTTATTCAAGGTAGCGCAGAAACTGCGGCTTAATGAACGTCACAATTCAAACTAGGTGTCCATTTCAAAATCTAGATCATTTTGGAGAAAAAATGAACAAAAAACTCCAAACTAAGTCTTTTCAAAGTCCTTAATTAACAGAGTTTACATTATTAATTTAAAACATAGAACTCATGCATTTTACTGGCTTTAATTCCAGATATAATTGTCATAGTAGCGTATACAATGCCACATGAAGGATGTATTAACTTTAGCCAGCCTAAATAGTGGGAAAGAGAGTTTATCTTTATGTTTAATGCTGTAATCCGTGCTAAGGACAATTTTAAAAACCTATTAAGAGGCTAAAAATACGTAATACAGAGAATATTGTAAAGAGGTTCGAAATTTCACCGATGCCGGTGAGTCGCCCATTAGCTCAGTTGGAAGAGCGCTGCCATGGATAGCCAGAGATCGCGGGTTCAAATCCCGGCATGGGTACTAGTATTGTTACTATAACTTTACAAATCAGAAATAAAAGGGATACCACCAATTTTTTTATTATTATTTATTAGCTACTCCAACAGTATTTTTACATTTAATTTAAAAACAACTAATTCTAATGTACAATTCAGTGCGAAACACCTTTACATGGGTATGTATGTATGTATGTATGTATGTATGTATGTATGTATGTATGTATGTATGTATGTATGTATGTATGTATGTATGTATGTATGTATGTATGTATGTATGTATGTATGTATGTATGTATGTATGTATGTATGTATGTATGTATGTATGTATGTATGTATGTATGTATGTATGTATGTATGTATGTATGTATGTATGTATGTATGTATGTATGTATTAATATAAAAGAGAACACGTTACACAACACATTTTAATTTCGCGACTTGAACACATTATTGGAATATTTTCGGATGACCACGGATGACCGGACCCCACATTTGCAACAGTTTGAAATCACAACATTTTCGATTGAAATTGTTGTGTTTCTTAATTTCAACATGATGGCACAACCTTGCGCTCCTTAGTGGAGGGCTATATCCAGCAGTGGACTAATATAGCCTGAAGAAGAAGAAGAATTTCAACCGCTTCACGCACAATTCGGCTATAATAATGGCGATCGTTGGAAAGTACCGATGGTTTGTCGCGTAGCAATCAATTACTACGCGATTAAGCCCTGAAAATATTCTAATAACACGTTGCATGTTATAAATAAGGCCCCACAAAACCAATTACTTGGTTTGACTGTGGGAGCAGTTTCTGATAATAACGATGCTAAATTCTTTAAATTATTATTATTTTGCGCTCGTGGCCTAACCGAGTGATTGGAGTCAATCACTTGAGTTAAGCAACAATAGGCGCGGTCAGGTGCAGGATGGGTGACCGCCCCGTGACTACCGCTAGTGGCATTTTTCCGAGCGTTTCTGTGCTTCGCAAAGCACGCTAAGCCATTGGTGCCGGCTGTCATGTAATAGCAGTCGTGAAACCATACCAGAGGCCTTATGGTCGGCTTGATAACTTCTGACAGTAAGGGTCGTCACTGTCTTACAATCCTCCACCAACCCGGACTTGGTCCGCGTGGTGTAGTATGGCCTAACCTTCCTGCGAAGCAGGAAGAGACCCGTGCCCCAGCAGTGGGGCCATAGAAGGGTTGATATCATATCTTCTTCTTCTTCTTCAGGCTATACTATATAGTCCACTGCTGGACATAGCCGATATAGTATATTGTATTATTATTTTCTTTTTAGGAATAACTACTATAATTTAAGTGTACAACTTTGTTTCGGCATTTAATACCTCCTATTCAAAACCGAGGCTTTAAAATTACAGCCCTTCGTTGGCCCAGTGAAGACTAATCGACTTATTTCGGCCGTTGGCTGTACATCAATATCAGGGATCAAATCAGGGTCTTTAGGCTTACAATTTGTCGCTTAGGCACTTCAATTAATTCGCGGGCTTGTTTAAATTATAGGGATTTTGGAGAATAGTTACTTTAACCTAGTATTTTTAAATAACAGGAAGTACCCAATAACAGTTTTAATTGTTGGCGGGCTTGCTTACATTTTTGACGTTATATGTAATTAGATAAACATTAATAATAATAAGTTTAACACAATATAATCTCTTGTCCTGTTCCCAAACAGAGATATCCAGATCTGCACAGGCAAGGACATCATAAACATTAAAAACGTAAGGCGACTTTCAGTGGCAATCGGACTCACAACTTCCAACACAGTACTCAGACGTGACAACGCTAGACCAACGAGGCAGTCTGTAGTTCAAACATAGTATGTGAAAATAACAGGCCCTATCAATTATGTCGTAACGATGAACGGAGAATACTGGTTAGTTGAATACTTATTACTATACGCATAAAGTATTTCTAGTTTAATCTAAATAATAGTGAATTGCCACAAAATTAAAGTTGATTTATTCTCACCTGCATGATCTAATTTGACAATGCCAACGATCTTGGTTTTAAGCTAACTTGAACCTCTACGTTAGAATAACATTAAAAACATAAACAAGATTAACCAATTAGTTTAGTTTTTTGCTATAGTGGGTATCAGAGTAAAATGCATGAAATGTATGAAATATAAATATTAACCAGTCCTCACCTTTTGCCGGTAATGAAATAAAAAGACAACTAGACTGATTGCGTGGAACTAGTGTACTTATATTATTTACGTGTTCAAATAATAATGCTACTTAGTTCCGCTTCAATTTTCAATTTCAACAATTTTCCGGTATACAATAAATAATATTCTTATCTTATCTTTCTGATATCAAACAACATCACTTAAATTACAATAATACGGAGAAGTTCATGTTTCAGCGAACACCTTTGATGAAAGGATCGTAACAAGTGGCAAATTACTGGTCTTTGCCCCCGTCACGTCAAAGCGTGAATTTATGTATGTACTTAGTATCGAGCAATACGGACAAATACAAATAATACAAATAACTTTATTTAGACCAAAACAGTGATCCTTAACTTTAAAACTAATGTTACAAGTAACAATCATTATTATAGGTAACGTAATTCACTCACATAATATTAGGGATCGTAGGATCGATTGCGGTCCCCGCACTAGGTCAAGCCTGTATCGGGGGGTCCTGTGATACTTTACAAGGTGAGGTTTAGGTAGAACAGAGATGATTGTTATGCTATATAGATATTTACCATTTACATATATATTATACAGATAATATTAAATAAATATTGTGTATAAATATTATAAACATAAATATTATAGGAAGACGTACATACAAGGTAATTTATTATAAATGTACAAATGATTATTTTAATATTAATAGAAAATTTTCTGTTTGTTTGTAAGATAACAGAGTAGAAAATAACCTAATGAGTAGCCTTACGAAAATACACAGTTATTGTAACAGTTACTAGGAACGATTATTTTTGGACAGCTAGTATTATTTTACCTAGTATTACTGTTTACCTAGTATTTCAATCAATCTCTAGTTTAAATTGAAACTGACAATAATTTAACCTTCCCGGCGTAACTTTGTTGCCCCTAGGAAGAACTGGGCAACCTAAATTGTCTGTGTAGTCCGGTTAGTTTATTGACTTCCATTCGGAGTTTAGACGTTTGCTCGAACGCAACTTTAACGTACGACCCCGTATTTATTTGTCCCAGCAAATATTGGGCTCGAAAATTTAAGTTTAGTTTACTAGGGGGGTCTAATGACAACTTTACTTACTAGGTGAATCGTTTAACTTTTAATCAAACGACTATTAGCCACGTTATTTATGGAGCTTAGTTATTGATTTCGTTATTATATTCGGAGTGTGTTTGACAGTCAAATAATCAACTTAGATCCCGAAAATTCTCTTTTCCCTGTGTAGTTTGTTTATGGAACCAAGCACGAAATCCATTAAAAATGATCATACAGCCCCTTCTAACTTAGCTTATATACGCACTGTAGAGCACATGTCTTTTCTCAGAGTGATAGTACGGGCTTAATCACCACCCGTGCCCACCGCGGACTGGCAATTTCAAGCGTTGAATGACCCCTTTTGGCCGCTTTGGCAACTAAACTTCGCAACCACTTGTAAAAAGGAATATTTATTCTTTGTCGGCAACTAGTTGCCAACAAGGATTTTTTCAAAATATTTAGTTGCTGTAGAAGAATCAATTTTTTTCTTACGCAACCATGTAGAAATGTAATTCTCAGTGAATACAATAATATAACAAAGACTGATCTATAAGTTTATTTAAATATACCCTGGCCAGTAATTCTAGAAAGAGGATTTGTTTACGGATTTACCGCAAAGATTGTCAGCAAATGAATAAAACTTCCCATTATTTCTGTCGTAACTACTCGTAGTTGCCAAGAAAGAATATAAAATCCTATTCCTCAACTGGTTGAGAAACTCATTTGCCATGGCGGATAAAGTATTCTTTGTTGGCAACTAGTTGCGAATAAAGAAAAAAAAATTATTCGCAACTAGTTGCCGACAAAGAATAAAAACTCTTTTTTCACAACCCGTGCGAAATTATGTTGCCATGGCGACCGAAAGGGAATGAACACCTCAGTCGCTCAGGTTACCTCTCTATATCTTCCACCACAGCCAGAGAGTGGTTTTGTTATTATAACTTCACAAAGATACGTAACTTAAAAATATCCCCCACCTGAACTCAAATAGTTTTGGTTCGATTACAAAAATAAACCAAAACGCGGGCGTCTCCACTGAACCGCGGCGACGAACTCATGAATCCTGGAGGGACGACATAAAAAAAACAGTTCCTTATTCCACGAAGTGCGAGGCGATTCGCTAAAACTAATCTCCGGGTAAAATTAGACGATCTCGCGGCATATGGGCCGCATTTATCAAGTCCGTCCGATCCGATCGACGGTTCCCGATTCAGTGTCGTGGTTTTCTTTCTATTTTCTCTGTTAAAGCCATTATTAATTTGGTTTCACCACTTTTAAACTTCATCATCGTCAACCCATTATGTCCCCACCGAGGAGCACGGGTCTCTTCCCTGAGGAAGGTATAGGCCATACTCCACCACGGGGGCCAAGTCCGGATTGGTGGAGGCTTGCAACACTATTGGCTGGTCTTACTGTCAAAAGTTTTCAAGCCACCCTTAGGCCTCTACCTTGCTTAACCTTCGTGATCGTTTAAGGCAGGCAGCCGGGGCTACGAGCGATTCTTTTACTTTAAACTATTTACATATTTTTTGGAATGTTACCGGATAAACTAAGATAAGATAAGAATATTCTTTTTGTACACCAGAGCACATATTATAAAACATGTAAAGATACAAAGTACAATTGGCAGATTTATTTAGGTACATAGGTATATGATACTTTGGTTATACTCTGTTTATCTCTGATTTCCTACCAGTATCAATAGTTTACAATTTAACTAGTCAAATCTCTATATGAAAAAACTTAGTAGAGGACAATAACTAAATAGGTATAGAAATTTTACGTTCTAGCAACGCCTCAGAATACATTTGTCAAAAGTACTCTCGATATTCCACCATCATTAAAACTATTATAATGTGTTAATGAGAGGGATACGTGGTGTTGAACCAATTACTCAACTATATTTTGTTTGTTTTTTCCTGGTGTACAATAAAGAATATTCTTACATTATCTTACTCAATCAATCAGTTCATATTCGTCCACAGCTGAACAGGGGCCTCTCCCACGGCACCCAAGTTTCTTCCTCTGCCATTGTAATCCAGCCACGGCCAGCAGTCATCGGCCTCATCTACCTTCGTCCTCATCTGCCAGTTTGTAGTTTCCACTCACAAACCTTTACAGCTTATCGACTGTAGGATACGGAGATCTGCTCTGCACCCTAAACTTAACCTAGAAAGTAAGTGATGTAATTAGCTTAAGCCAGATGTCGCTGCCTGTACGTACTACAGAGAATAGTGTAAAGAGGTTCGAAATTTCACTGATGCCGGTGAGTCACCCATTGGCTCAATTGGTAGAGCGCTGGCACGGATAGCCAGAGGTTGCGGGTTCGAGTCCCGGCATGGGTGAAATTTTTAGCCTCTAAATAGGTTTTTAACCTAGAAACTCAAAATAAACAAAAGGCTCACGGTTTAAAATCCATTAATTTTCCTCCACGACCCGCGCGAGGAATGGGGCGGTGGCCGGCGCCTCCCGGCGGCCTTGCACTTGGAACAAAGGGCCCTAGTCTTCACTGGACTACCTCAAGAGCGCTCTTCCCAAGAAAGCTACGCACCAGTGCAGTTTCCTTGACACCACGCCCACGCGATGAAAGGTTTCGTTTTCCAAGCGAAACTGTTGTTCGTAGTGCGAATCCGCGCACTGACTGTGAGTTCCGTCCTGACACTTTTTGACATGAAACCAATGGAAATCGTCCCGTTTTAACTAGTATTTCACTCCACGCGAAGATACAACGCAGGCCTTTTAATTACCACGTAATTGACAGACCAAGTCACCACAGAATCATCATCATAATCATCAACCCATTATGTCCCCACTGAGGGGCACGGGTCTCTTCCCTGAGGAAAGTATAGGTCATACTCCACCACAGAATAATCTAACCAAAGAGAAATGTAATCTGCCGTAGATTACCCAGTCAATATTGCTGCCTCGATAACACGTTTTATCCCATCGAGCATCTTTTCCTCGGTACATGCAACCAGCCACTCATTAGTAAAAGAACACTGAATCAGGAAGCTGTCAGGCCCGCATTCTGGCCCTATGATATAAATCAATGCAATTTGTTATCCTTTCCGGCCCAGCCCTGCCGGATTATCTAGTCCTGGGCAGAGGGCGTTTTTTCAGACCACGGACTAAGTTTAACCTTGATAATAATGTGTTTCGTGGCGTTAAGCGTCGATAAAATGCAGGTCGGATTGTAATGGTTGCTTGAGAGGATTTCGGTTAGTTGATCACAACTAGCAGCCCCCTTATTTGACAATGGATGGTTTTACATTGGATTACTAGTGTCATGTGTTTACTAAGACCACTATGCAAACGTTGTGTAAGCTTTGTATGAATGCTAGTTCAACAATGCAGTGCAGTAACAGTGCAGTGTTTGAGTTTGAGTTTAAGGCGCATAGGGGCGCCAACTAGCGGTTTTTTTTTCGTTTTCTACTAATACGTTTTTCTTTTCCAAAAAGTAAACATCAAAGATCTTAAAATCTGTGATAGCAATTTTTAGAATATATAGCCTATAATGGCGCTGTGGCGCTCATTAGGGGAGGGCTATGCCCAGCAGTGGACTACATAATATAGCCTGAAGAAGAAGATAGTCTAGAATGTAGTATTAATATGCTAGGTTCTAGACTGTAGGTTTTAAAAATAGTCACAGTTGTTAAGATTTCTCGTGTTCACTTTTACATAAACACGTATTTAGATACAAATTATGATTTTTAATCCTATGGTGGCGCTAGTAGGCACCTTAAACCACCTTAATACTCTTTCCTACCTTTACTAAAAAGGTTAATTGATCACTGTGGCTCTGTAGTATCTGAGACGTAAAAGGGAATATCAAAGACTGATTCTGTGATTTTCCTTCGCAGGTCTGGATATATTTTCATAAATATAAATATATATACAGGCACGTTAAGCCGTTGGTGCTGTCTGTCATGTAATAATAGTCGTGAAGCCATGTCAGAGGCCTTATGAGCGGCTTAAAAACTTCTCAGCAAGGCGCGCCACTGTCCCCAGACACAATTCTCCACCAGCCCGGACTTGGCCCCCGCGATAGAGTATGGCCTAACCTTCCTGAGATACAGGAACAGACCCGTGCCCCAGCAGTGGGGACATACCATGGGTTGATATCGACATCATCATGACATTACATATTTCGACACTTAATACGTTTTGCTCGTCAAACTAGACGCTTTCTGGGTTAAACATAAACATACTAAAACATGAATAAAACAATGCTCATGTTTTCCTGGTAACTTTTCTGAAGATATTGCTTTTCGGACAAGCTTTATCTTATTGTTTTCCAATACGCTTCGACTTAATGAAAACATCGAGGGTGTAATATTTCTAATACAATCGACGGACTCTCAAGATTTCTGTCGACCGTTGCCATCACAATGACATAGTTTGGGTAAAGTTGACTTGAGTTGAAGAACGCAGATTAGAAAACTTAGGTGAAGTTTCTGTTACCCGAGTACCGAGTGAATACTGCGATAAGGGCTGTATTTCATAGTAACTGCAATGCATTATTTATTGTGGCCATTTGATGTACATTGCAAAGTTCATAACCCACTGATAAAAAATTAAGAAAACTCTGTTACGCAATAGATAGTTACATATTTAAGGGGTCTAATCGCGATTATTTATAAGGTAATTACGTTAAACCTAATAAATAATCGCAATTAGACCCGTTTAATACATGACTATGTAAGAGTATCGCGAATCATTAAGAAATAGGTACTACGCCATAGATTGTTGTAGGTACCTATAAATAAAATTACACTAGTAGATACATTTTTTAAGTAGCCTCTTGCCTCTCGAACAAATACGTTATCTCATACCATATTCAAAATAACACTCCTACACACACACTTCACATGCACACTTATACTACCACACACACTAACAGGAGACGCTTACACTTTATACATACACTTTCATACATTCTTGGGCCTGGGTGTAAAAAGGTGAAATAGATGCAATTTAGAGCTTATATATTAGCAAACCATCTCGGAAAATTCTGCGGATTTTGGCAATCTGAGAGCAAAGAGTTATAAGAGATTTAGTAAAAGTGAGGCTATGCAACAAGCTGACAATGAAACTTATACTAAACTTATCCGTGTCCGTACAAGTTAAGCAAGATTTTAAGTCTGTAGAAAGAAAGCACTGGTCGGAGAGTTATAATAACAAAAACAATAGGAAACACACTCAAAACGCACTAAACAATACACGAAGACGCTCTAATACTGTGGGAGAAGACGAGTGATCATAGATTGAGTCAGGGAGCTGTCACGCCTGTCACTGTTAGCACATACCAAGGATGTTTTTCTTGGCACAGACACAGATTAAAAATACAGTTGCCAAACACGGGTAATAAATAAATCGATCCGTAAACGAGAATCAATTTAAAGATTTATTTTCATCAAGTTAATATTTGGATTTTTTTAAACTGTTGACATTAAGTATATTATAATGTATTTATTTAATTTGATTGAATCAATCATCTGGCGCAGGTGTTTTTTATTTAATACATGCAGACTAATCGCTTAAAGTAATCGGTATCCTATTTCATTAGGGACATACTTAGGGACAAACTTATTTTTAAAATTTCTCGTCTTCCAGATTGTGAAATGAGCTCGTTTTTTATATTTTAAAATAGAAAAATACAACGCTTTTTTTAAACCATATCTCAACTATTTACAATCGGGCCCAGAAAACCCCGTCTCCTATCCCAGTAATGTACATTTTCTCGTCTGATTCCTGAAGAACATAATATAAGCGTTGGATAAAATAACTATAAAAGAAGAAACATTGATAATTGGCACAATCCATATGGTGGTATACCTAAACGTATGAGTTGTCATTTCATACAGCTGATGGAACTTTAATAAAATAAATAAGATAAATCGTGTAAAACTTAAAAAGCAATAATAGTTCTAAATAGTGAATAAGTAATGAACAATATTGTCCAAGAGTTATTTAAGTGTCTACCCAAGCATTCATCTGATATGCAACAGCTGAACGACGACTAACAATCGTTACCGCAACCGTAGACCGCTCTCTGTCTGATAGAACCCTTAGTGCACAACCAGAAAATAGAATACAACCATGATTTCTTAAATATAGATAAATAGAATCCTTAAACGCTTCGAAACGTCTGTATGCGAAAGTCTAATATGAGTCTGTATGCGAAAGTCTAATATGACACCGTTACGAATCTCTTTGCCCTTATGCTGTTATTTAAGGGAGTTTTTATTTTCAGCACTCGCAGTACTTTTATTACCAAAAAGCTTCTGATGTTACAATAAACTCAAAGGGCCCTGTTTTTATAAGCAATTTTATTGAAGACAGGTGATCTCTTGACAAAGAGAGATTTCAAATATTTATGTACGATTCAATTTTAATGACGCGTCTCGAGGATATTTTATTGTACGTCAAATGGGAAAGTATGAATCGGTAAGTTTCGAACAACGGTGGGTGTTTGAACCCTTGACATTGCAAAGGGTTAGTAAAGGTGCATTTGCATTACATCGGGCTAGGGCCGACTGTGGGCTTCAAGCTAGGGGCAATGATATAATCCTAAAATAATAAAAAATAAAATCTTAGGAAATGAATCTCTAAACTTTGTTGCTGAACAAAAACGGAGTTATAAATTTCGTCGGTGCATTTAAGACGAGAGAAAATATAAACTCATACGCTTGGCTTGAAGGTTTTATTTGAAGTTAGGTTGACAGCTGTCACAGGACAGACCAGAGACAATGTACGTTTGTAAAGCAAAAAATTATATTTTTTTAATGTTACATTGATTTTAACAGTTGCTTGAATTTTTTTCGGTTTTTTATAGTTCTTAATTACTTTATTAGATTATTGAGTTTAAAAAGAGAAATCAGTCAAAACTAATAACTCGCTAGTGTCTGGTCGTTGGCCACGATCTGACATATAAATTGAAATATCGGTCAAACTGCCGATGATTCACCGAAGATGAAATGTAATTTTGTGAAACGTGTTTTGAATGAGTGGTGTAGTGAACGCAACTAGACAAGGACACCAGAAACATGGAAAAGCACCCTGATTGAATTCATATGGGTACCTGCAACGCTTCAAATTAAATTACGGCGGCGCCAGTAGAAAATTAAACTGAAATGTACAGAGATCGTTCTCTGGCATGGTAATCAAGAGCCAGATTTCAAGCATAGCTCAATAACTTATACCAGCGCGCTTGGGATGTTTTTTAGCCATAAATATGAACAACAGTTATTGTTCATATTTTGCTTGATATCGTTGCGTTCGCACGGACCCGGCCCGGACTAGCTAATGTAAATAGACCTTAAAAGCAAACATTAAAGTTTTATCGCCTCAAAGTGTGTGATTCAGACTTTACCGATAAATTTTATGCAAGAGTTATTACATAAAGTTGAATAAAGTTATGTTAACGCCATCTAGCAAATTTGTTATGACGCGCGATCCTAATGCTTAGTTACACATTTTAACGAATGTAATCGCGATAATTTTGATAAATTTATTGCCTTGATTTCCAACATCGGGAATCAGGTTCCTATTCTTATTTCAGGTATAAAGACTGCGACTACATTTTGCGTTGGATTTTGATTGCATCTTGGTCTATTTCATACCTAACATTCGCAGAATTTACACAGCGGACTTCAAAGAAATAATTCTATTATGTAAGTGAACTTTATGTAGTTGTATAATTATTGTATTATAGTCTGGTTAAGTATTTGGTATAAATTTTTTTATAACTATATACTTTTATCATTAAAGATTATTAGATTACCTTTACATCCACGCACTTGTTTTCATCCCAGACGTCAAGAGTTTAATTTCTACGTGTTTTTTTTGTGTTATCATTCACGCATTCGATTCAATAAGTTTCACCAATTTGTAGAAACTTATTGAATCGAATTAAAACAAAATATATGAAAAAATAATAATAAATAATAAATAAATATTTACGGACATATTACACATATCTCGTTAGCCCTATACTAAGTACAACTAATTGACTTGTGTTATAGGTGCTAACTAGACGATAGATGTAATACAATAAATACATAGATAACATCCAAGACCCGAGATACACTAGAAAAGTTCGTTTCCTAGTTTGACACGGCCGGGGATCAAACCCGAGACTTTCCGTTTTACAGTCAGCGTGCTAAACCGCTGCGCCACCGAGCCGCAGCGGTTTAATAATAATACATACTTATTAACATTAAATATGTTTTTTTTTCAGTTTGATGAGCTTTTGATTGAGCAGATATTCCATTGGTACAGTTCGTTTATCTATTTATTGGATTTTTGTCTCCAAATATTTTGTTAAGCTTACCCAAAGTATACATTAAGCCGTGTTATAACGGTGAAATATCTTTTTTCAGTAACAAATTAAGGACAACGCCGCCCCATAACTTTATCAAAACTACTCGCACGAACGAAAACATTCCAAAAATATTTCGTCGAATGAATAGCCGTGTTTTTTATTCACGGGCAATTTATTTGACAACATTTAGTGGAGTATTTTAATTCGGGGAGGCAAACGTTTTTTGAAGGCCCATTAGCTTTTTATGTTTCTGGCGGTTTGTTTTGATATATATATCTTCATGTGAGTTGTACGGTAAGCCGTTGGTGTTGGCTGTCATGTAATGGCAGTCGTTAAGCCATGTCAGAGGCCTTATGGGCAGCTTGAGGACTTTTGACAGTAAGGCCCGCCACTGTCTTGCAATCCTTCACCATCCCGGACTGGGCCCCTTTGGTGGAGTATGGCCTAACCTTCTTGCGATACAGGAAGAGACCCAGGCCCCAGCAGTGGGGACAGATATCGTAGATATCGATATGAGTTCTCGATAGCTTCGAAATAAAATAGGACGGGAAAAGCACAGTGAGACTTAAACACTTTCTGAGGACATTATTAAACTTCATACAAATTGATACATTTGAAATCAGATGCCTTTTGAGCCTGTTAAGAGTAAAGCTCAGCGTATATTATACAGTGGTTTTTCAGTTTTATATTTGACTGTACTAAAAGCTTTGATGTTCAAATGTGGTTAGTAAAATAAGCATTTAAAATGATACTTTGATCACAGAGGATGGAAGATCTAACAGGACGCATTTAGGCCTCATAAAGAAGTGTCATTTGAATCCCCGCTTTTCTGTTATTTTTACTCTGAAGTTTAATGTTTTAACAAAAATAGGTAAGTACAGATACGCCTTTTTTTAAAATAAAATTCGTGACTCGAGGGAAAAAGCTAATACGTTGATGTATCAGGGTCTTACCTGATAAATCAATATTCGGACCATTTTCGGTTTCTTACAATTTATTCTTCTTCTTTTTCTTCAGGCTATATTTTGTGGTCCACTGATGGACATAGCTCTCCCCTAATGAGCGCCATAATTTATTATACTACTATATTTTTGAAAAACCGGCCAAGTGCGAGTCAGACTCGCGCACCGAGGGTTCCGTACAAACCTGTATTATAGACCTGAGTATTTGGTATGAATTTCAATTTAATACCTCTACGCGTTTATGAGGAAATGGGTAGTAAGTTTAAAATTATTAAAAAAAATATATTATGTGATGTAACTAAAAATTTATGGTTTTCGTAATTTTTCCTTTATCTATGCTATAAGACGTTGCTTCGTACCAAATTTCAAGATTCTGAGTTCACGGGAAGCACCCTGTAGGTTTTGATTCCCTTGCAAGTGTCGAAAATTTGCGGCATAAACGGCTGTATCTTTTGATTGCGTTGGCTTAGAAGTTTGATTTTTTCACAGCTTCAAGGAACAGTAGACCTGAGTAATTGATATAAATTTCAGCTTCCTACCTCCACGCGTTCCTGAGAAAAAGGGTCTTGACAGACGGACGGACGGACAGACGGACAACAAAGTGATCCTATAAGGGTTCCGTTTTTTCCTTTTGAGGTACGGAACCCTAAAAAAGACTCAACGAGACTGCTACCTTCGAATGGAATTAAAATATAAATTCAATCGACGCCCTGGAAACTTTCATTTTAGACTAACCGTTAGCCACGAAAATTTTAAGTCCGTACAGAAGCTTAAACTTAAGTTCCCGCAAATAAAAAAACTTTTTCTACATCATAAATTGCTACGTGGTAGCTCTTTAGTTGTTTGGAATCTCTCTGAAAATTCATAGCCGTGATATTATCAGTGTTTAAGACTACTTTACTAAACATTTAGACACATATAGGTCTGAATAGATGCAAAATCATTCCATCAAAGTCTAGAAGGTAACTGAAGGTGTGAAACCTCAATAGCATTGAGACCAAACATGTCACGTGATGGGCAGCTTGATAAATTCTGACAAGAAAGCCCGCCACTGTCTTACGATCCTCCACCAACCCGGACTTGGCCCCCGTGGTGGGGTATGGCCTAACCTTCCTGCGGTACAGGAGAAGACCCGTGCCCCAGCAGTGGAGACATACAAAGGGTTGACATCGTATGTCACGTGAGCCGACCGTGAATTTGAAATCTATATTAATGCACTAATTAGAGACTAAATAAAGGAGAAGGTCCAATATTTATCGCCCATTTGGATTTTGTCAC